>VWZG01009653.1:293890-336519 GCA_013396735.1 Grallaria varia
TGGGGGTCACATCTGATGATTAAACTATTGCTGCTCTTGCAATGTAATGTTAAACTTACTTGGTGTCAGAAGGTACCATTGCCTCGCCAAATCTCTTCTTCCACAAGTTAACAGGGAATTTGGATACCATCTCCTACATTCTATGTAGGATGCACTCACCTGCCTCCAGTGTGGAGGAGTGGGGTATTAAATCTACGTAGACTCAGAATTTATGCTTTCAGGATGAGCTGTGCTTGAAATTAAATTTCCTATTGTAAATATGGATGTGGATATTAAAGTTGATACTGAAATATTGATAGGAGATGCAGTCCTCTAAAAATGTATTTAAATACTCATCTCTTAAAAATTGATGATGGTGACTAGATTGGTAATAGAAATGTTTCCTGGTTTAGGGAGCATTTTTGTGCTGCAGACAAAGTAACATGTCAAAAGATATGACTGAATGGTCCTGAGCAAGAACTGCCATAATTTTCTTCTCATACTGAAAATGGATAGTCTGGGTATGTTCTTTTTTGTTTGTTGGTTGGTTGGTTTTGTTTTTTGTTGGGTTTTTTTTTTTTGCACAAGACCTTCACTGAAGAGTCTTTTCTCATTCAGAGTTTTGTGTGCAGGAAGAAGTAAACAATTTTTTGACATTTGCAGTATTTATCCTGCAACTGACCTAAAATGCACTGTTACTACAGGCAGCATACACTCACATAGTTGTTCTCATATTTCTACCAGAAAAATGCAGTCTCAAGATGGCAATTCACTTTTATCAAAACTGTGTGCCAAAATCAGTAGGATGGTAAAATAAAGGACGTCATTGTGTCATCCCAAATTGTGTTGATACCACCTTATAATTTCTTCTGTGGCTAGAAAAGGTTGGGCATGTGCGTTGCAATTAGAGTAATTGCTTTTGCATCACAGACTTGTATAACTGAACCATAACAATTTTTCAAGCTTTTTTTTTTTTACTAGTTAGAGTCATAAACTGGGAATAATCTGTAGTCTACTAAATTTAAACATCAGTCACCTTTATTTGACAAGCAAATAGCATAGCTCTAAATGAATCAGCTGTCTGTAGCTTATCCTAGTTCATATCTTATCCATGAGAGCTATATATTGGAATGGTGAAGTGAAACATACCCATGAATATTGCTTTTATAGCTGTTGTTTAAGCCAGATTTTGATTAACCATAGAATGTTCATATTGCTTCAGTGTAAACACCTGCCACCTTTTATATATATATATGTCTATATCTATAGATAGATATACACACACATATACATACATATATATATATATACATACCAGATGTATTGTAATGCTAACCAAATAATTTCACTAAGAAAATCTTCATGTAACTACAGAAAAAATGCTTGATAGATTTTTTGTGGTCTAGGTACTCAATATTTTGAGGCCGTTTTGTTATGGATATTTCTCAGAACATAACCTCTTTGTATTTTCCTGGAAGACCCAGATTTACTTTGCTTATTTTCCAATCTGACTAACGCCAAGCAGGAATAAATAATTAAAAACAAAACAAAATGAAACAAAACATGTAGGAATACAAAGGCCAAAGATGATTCCATTCTGAATGGAATTGTAGTGCCAGAGATCACTGCCAATGACTTTTGTATCAACTACTTTGAACAGCAGAACTTGCCCCAAAGTAGTCCCTTTTATTTTGCAGATGAGGTTAACACAAATGTTTCATATCTCACAGCACATCCTTTCACTCCCAGATACGCTTTTAAGCCTGCAGAAATGGGTAGGGATAAAATAATGTGATCTTCTAGGACACAGAAAAAGTAAATTTCTTCCTGTCTCTATTTCAGTGTTATCTATGCTCCTTATTTTTCCCTTACCTACCCTAATGAAGTCAATATTGTATCTCTCTCATATTCACTTTAGTTCTCTTTCTAAAATATTGTGTTGATCAAAAAATTTGAGAAGAACACAGGTAACATTTCTAGGTAAGATTCTTCATTTTGTATTTTAATTTTCCCATTTCTAGATACAATTTATACTTTGTTTTTAGGTGTTTCTTTTAAAGGAAGAATTGCAGGAATTTCCAAATATTTTTTTTTAAAATTAACTAAGGTTGAACTTTACATTTTTTAAAAATTCAGAAAGAATTGAGCTACTTTCACTGAAAAGAAAAAAAAATTCCAAAGAAGAAAACTGACTCACTTCAAATCGTATGAAACACTTTAATTAACTCAGCATTAAGCAACCTTTGTTGATTCTTCACAGGAAAATTAAATCTGTTGTTTACATATTCTTTTTCCCCCTACTTCGTAGGACATTAAATGTATTAACACTTTGATTTCCTCTCTGATAGAACTATTCATACTCTGATGTCTGACCCTTTCTGTAATGAAACAGAAGACATTTTCAGTGTACTTATACAAGAAGAGACATTATAAATACTTTTTCTTTTTTACTTCTTTCAAGTACAAATATTTCTCTTCTTGTTCTCCCCATAACAGTAGTTGGTTGGGTTTTTTTAAAATACTAATAAAGCATTAAGGAGAAGACTGAAATGACCTTTGGTATGATGTGACAGGGTGACCGGAATGTTTCTACAGACTTTCACACCCCATGGTGTAAAGGTCTGCTAACTTTTATAATTCTTATTGACGGACAAAATATTGTGATAATGGAAATTACCTGTACATTAGAGGAGTTTTCTCTTTCTCTTCCTCTTCAATTTTGGCTGATAAATCACTCAAAAACATCTATGCATGTCACTGTATCTATGCAATGATTTCAGTGTATGTGATTGATGATATGAAACTTCAGTGTAGTGATAGGTACATATGCTTGACACATGAATCACTCTCTGAGTTCAGTGGCTGGTTGCCTCTTCAGTATTAGAAGTCCTAGGTACAAAAATATTTTATGAACAACACTGGAAGTTACGTCAAGAAACTGCAGATGGAATCTCAGATGGCATAAGATGGTATAACACTATGAGTATACTGGTTCATTTCCTCAAACACAATATTTTAATTTCTCTTTGCTGTACTTTTTTGGCCAGAACATGCCAATTTGAATGCTTCTGAACTTATAAAAAGTGACCATTAGTATTACTACAGTTTATATGAGGTCTAGTTATGAGGAAGGGCTACTTGGGATTCCTCAGTACTCCACAATGGTCCCAAGTCAAATATGCTAAATATGGTGGAATTCAAGGAAATCATTATAGTACTGGTCAAGGGCAAGGTTAACAAGGGATGTGGAGTCTAAATCGATGAAGCCCCAACCTACTAGCACTGTGCTCCCTGCCAGAGGAAGGACTGGCAGCACAGCCAGCTGATGCACCGTCAGTGGAACCAGTGTCCAGGTTTCAAGGACCTGGTGAAAAGGGAGTTTTAAGACATTACTGGAATGCACTAATGAGATGAAATTAAGGCCCGGGGTTGTTTTGTATACATCTGTAGTTATAGTTCCACGTCAAGTTGTTACTTTTATGAAACCTGTAAAACAGTTAAGTGGAAGAAACAGGTAAGCAATCCTCTACCACAAGAATATTTCTTCCCTTTGAGGTGATGAAATATGTGACTCGTGTGTCAGAATGCCTTGTGATGTGCTTAGCATCGTCAGTGCACCAACACAAAGAACTTTCACAAGACAACCAAAATATTTGCTCTCTTTGGACTTTTCCTGAATCCCTTTGTGCTAAGTCTCTGTGCCTTTGTTTCACAGTCAAACTGGGAAATTAAATCTGTTACACTATGTTCTTTACTCACCTCTCAACCCATTCCAGTCAAACATATTTTCTTTCCTCTTTATTTGTTGTTAATTGAGTTAAAAATAGGTACAGATGATTGTGAAATAACTACGAGATACTTTCAGTGACATGCTCAATCAAACAGAGGTGAAATTCAGCCCAGTGCTCTGCTTTGGACTATAGACAGCACAGAGCAAAACAAATAGTATGCTGTCCAAACAAACCAGAAAAACTTACCATTCTGTTGGTTTTATGGATGATGTGTTGGCCAAAAAGGAAATTCCCCTCAGAAACGAGGGGTTCCCCCAAGCCTGAGTATTTTTTTCTAAGTCCATTTGGACCTTCTCCAGCCCAAATCAAAATGTTCTGATGCAGTTTCAGACTTGAGAGCCTATTGAGAACTCATTATCTTCAAATAGGATTACACTCAGCTAATATGAGAACATGCACATTACAATATCACATAAAATCAAAAGTTCCAATTTGCTCACTACATGTAAATCCAATTCAAAATATTTCCATAACATATATCCGCTGGATGTTACACTATTTGTATGTCACTCTAGAATGGATTAACTCCATGACAGGCTAGTCTCAGTTTTTCTGCATTTGGTGTTTTTAAACAGTTTATATTTGTTATCATATCAAAGACAGGCTTGCAGTTTTCAAAAGGAAGAAGAGAACACAGCGCCCAAGGCTCTTCCAGCATTACATTTCTTATTCCATTTTATCTTTCTTGGTTTTGACTAATGTCAGTAACAGCTACTGGTAATAAACTGCTTGTTACAGCTTGCTCTTGCCTTCAAGCACTGGCTTTGATACATTGTCAGCCAATTGGAAGCATTTCCTGATTACATTTCCAAATTGCTTGTTTATTGATCGAAAGTTAATAAAGCAAAAGACAACTTTTCGGCTTAAATTAAATGAAAGGTTCCTTTGATGTTCAAATTATCCAATCAACCAATGTGCAATGAAATGTAAGCATTTGAAAGTTTTATCTGGAAAGCAAAATGTACTAGATAATGGTTTCTGGCACAGACACTGTATCTAACAGTTAATGAAAACCACCCATAACTTTAAATTTCATTTATTTTCTGTTGAAAAGTAAACGGCACTGAATTTTGTTATTTTTAAATAACTGAAAACATGAAAAGGCATGAAACATTGTATATTTTTTTGACAAACTATAATTCCAAGAGTATGTGGTTAGATGCGCTAAACAAAGTAGTATACATTATCATTTCCTCAGAGCGTGGATCTGCTTGTGGATCTGTTTGCTACTAGTGCTGTATTAAAACTGCTGTGCTCTGTCAACTGTTACCATCCCATCCAAGAAAGTGCTGCAACCTATCTGGAATACTTAGCTGTGCACGAGATGTATTGTATCTAAAAATGACCACCAGTCTCATCATTATACTGCTTCTTCAAGTGCTGTTACTTACATAGCAAAATTTAAACCACCTAGAGTTAACATTGCTGTGTTTGTTTTAGAGAGTCAGGCACTTCTAGTACTCAAAGGCAAAGATTTTCAGTGCTGTTTAAAGCAGGAAAATGGGAGTGGCTAAAGTATGTGCTATGTACCGTAAGAACAAAAAACCGAATAAGAGCAAATCTTAGTAAGTAACAATGACACCAAAAGATGTATGGCCACATCATAGCTCGAGGTGGTTTATGGCAGAATAATCTTGAAATGGGCACTTTCTGTGAAAAAGTATAATTATGCTAAAAATGTTCATGGGTAATAATTCTGTGATCCATCCTACAGTACTGTAACAAGACTTGGATGTTGAAAGCTGAGACCTGTATTTGTATAACACACCACTAGGAACAAACTTATTTTAGCTCCACTAAAGCAACGAACATGAGACTCTCCCTGTCAAATGATAATTAACCCTTTTCTGGTTTTGGTTGCTTTTATTATTATTATTATTGCTGTTCAGAATTTTATTATTTCATTGTGATAGCACTAGCTTTGCAGTAGTAATTGCAAGTGTAAATGTACTGATACATGAGGTCTCTACATGTCAGAATTAAAATCTGTCTGTTCCTTGAAATGAAAACCCTAATTGAAATAGATTTGTAAAAGCTGGAACTCATTCTGTCAAAGACAGCATGTTTAATGTTTTTTTGTCCTTTTGACACAACCCCACATAACATCTCTAAAGACCTTAATGTCAAATAAAGCTTACAAGCACAGCCACAGCTGTACAAAGACATTTTTGATGTGATGATGTTCATCAGGAAAGAAAGGAAAATATGGATTTTATTTTATTAGTATGGCTACTGAAGATGTTACTTATGTCGTTGAAGATCAGCTTCATTTGGCCTGTTATTTTTCCCCCCTTTTCTATTTCTCTGTAGATAGAGATATATGCATTTAGAATAGTTGGTGTAAAGCAGAAATTGATTTATGTTAGAATCCACTGCTGTGAATGCCAAACAAGAAGGCAGTGGTCCAGACTCAAGATTTATCAATTTTTCATCTTTTGTGAAAGGTAATTGACATGAAATCCAAGGAGAACAGGCAAACTAGCACTGAAGTAGCATCAGAGGATTGAGTCACAACCATTCACTCCTTGCAGAGAGTGTTAGGGAAGATGGTGGTACCCACTAACTTGAATGACTGCATGAGCATGGCGTGCTCTCATTCTGCTCATGTGCTCATTCTTCCTGAGCCTCCGCTGACACCAGCAATCTGTGAGCCCTCCTGTTCCTTAGTCTTTATGGTTCCTTTTCTACCATTGGCAAACGTCGGCAAACGTCAAGCTCAACAAGCTGCAGCCTGCAAAGCAATTGCTTCTGGCACTTCGCATGAATACAGCATCCCTTGGACATGTGGGGGGCTGCAGACATGCAGCAAATTCCTTCACATGGGGATCAACGTCTGCACCTGGGAAACTAAGCCGACAGGTACAACTCCAAAAATACTGGGACAATTTTTAGCTTGTTTCTCCACAGCAGAAGACAGATGGAAAAGCAGTAATGACAGTCCCAAATCAGGAGCTGGCTATTGCTTTTTATTAAACAGCTTTTCCTGATATAAGGGTATTTCATTTGCAGTCAGTTCATGAGCCTTTGCAGCTTGTATTTTCCAGATTATTCTTCAAAGCAAAGAAGGAATAGAATGGAGAAAATTACCTTTATGAGTAAAAATTTATACACATGTGTAATGTGATGCCTGAAGCATAGGTCATAAGAAAAAGTGGCAAATATGGCACGATTTGGGATTAACTGAAAAAAATGGAAAGCACTGCAATAACAGGACTTATTTTGTGGCTTTCCCTTAGAAATACTTTCTTTTCCTTTCTTTTTTTTTTCTTTTTGTGGGTTAAGTTCTTCATATGATGCAATATTGAAATATGCCCATTGGAAGCTCTAGAAAAACATTCTGAGACTGATAGCCTCATTTGGAAAGTTAAGCTTGATTACAGCAGTTGTTCCTTTCATAACAATTTAGGATTTACATTAGTTTCTCCTTTTTCTGGAAGAAAAATGTATCAGAAAAAAAATATAGAAATGAGATTACTAAAATTAGAATGAAGTAGGAGTTTCATGTTTTCCTTGTGGTGTTACCCTACTTTAGACAATGGATGGAGTCCCTTCATCCAGGAGCATCTTTTTTGCATCAAAAGATCTATTCAGTTATTTCAGATAACTGAATCTGCATCCATATTATTGTTTTTAAAAAAAAGTAAATAGCCCTGTTGATGTTTAGCTAAAAACATTTTTATTGTTAATAACTTCACAGTGGCAGCTCTATAATTAATGAAGAAATGTAGGTATTTCTACCTGAAACTGTAGCTATATTTTGCATATTAAGTTCCCCCTACATCACATTTTGCACTGTCCAGTCTCCATCTATTTGATTGTTATAAGAATGTAACAAAACCCATGAATTTAGGTTCTTAATCACTTTCTAACTTTACTAATCCAACATAGCACTTTAGGAATGTTTATTTTTAATGACATGAGTGCAGGAAAATGTACTATAATATTCACATATATCCTTATTCTGGTCTTCTGAGTTTTAGAAGCTATGCATTTTTTAAGGATCTCTATATTTGGTGTGTGCAAATTTCTATTTAAAGTTTTAAATCATTTTGAGAAGATACTGTATTTTTAAGAACAAACTATTTAAATGCTGCATTTTAACCTTAATCTAAACCAACCTTTCAGCAAATAATTTCCTTGTAAACCATAGATCAATGATAAATTAGATTTAAGAGTGCAGCTAGATTTAATTCTAAAACAAGCACAATACCAGAGGCAATCTGAAACTCAGGCCAGTAATTGGATGCCGATTTTGTTTAATTTTAGTGAGAGTAAACTGCTAAGTACTGACAGAAGACAGAAACTACTACACGCAACATTAACCTTTCTCCTGCCACATAGGACATGTGCCCTGGGGTAGCCACTTTAAGGTATTGACTTAGAATTGTTGTCATTGGAAAGTTGTAGGGGCAAAGTCCAAGGAACTGTGTGTGCACAAAGCCACAGGCTTGTCCTTTTGTTTGATTTCCAGTGGCTGGAAATCTTACGTCACTCAAAGAATTAACCCGGGTAGACACATTTGGGAATTTTAGCCACAAGGGAGTTTTGTTTGCATCTAGGCAATTCTTTTAAAATCTGATGTCCCTGAAAAGGCTTCAGCCATGCTGGCTTGCAAACTGTGCAATGCTATAACCCACATACCACTCATTCCAGCTCCTCCTCCTCACTGGGTAAATGGGAGTGTAAGCAATATTTTTATTTTAAAGACTGTGCCTCATGAATGCTTCAGTACTATATAGCTATTTAGCCATTATGTGGTACCAGGCAAAGGTATTTCTCTTTTCTAATTTGTCATATAATCACCACAGAAGACTGAATCCTTCAGAGGGCTGGAGGAGTCTGAGACATCTAATAAATTCACCCTTTGCATGGAGAAAATGTTTCACAATGAAATAATAAAATGGGGTTTCAGTTAGAAAAAAAATGAGATAAACTAGTGTAGCAAATAAGTAAAGATTATACACATAGGCAACCCACTGATCAAATATTTCTTAGGGCTATCGGGAATCTATCAAGGATACTGAGCCAGTTAGATAAAGAAATTACTGAAGAGTGATTTACTGAGTTGTTTAAGAGTCATGTTAGAAAGATTAGTTTGCTCACAGCAATGTGCTAGCTCTGTTTTATTTAATGATTAGTTAAAAGGTGAGGTAGAATATTGCATAAACGAGCTTCAGTCATTTATTTAACTATCAGCTACGCTTACCCTACACTGTCAACCTAAAAATATTAATCATGTTATCAAAACCTTACATTCATGAATACTTCTTGTACTCAGAGGTAACATTAAAGCAATGTTGTACATTAAAGAAAACACCAACACTCCTCAGGATCTTTCCAGTAAGAGACTTCTGCTGTTTGGACATTTGAATCAGTGGACAGCTGGCCAGAATAGATCTGAAGAAGTGGTCTGTACTTTGAGTTCCAGGAATTAAGAAAAAAGGATAATTATGATGTTGATTGGTTTGTATTGTTGAGCAGGCCAGAGGACAGTGTGCTTCGGAGAATAATCCCCGATGGGTAGCTCCCAATGCTGACACTGTCCCCATTCTGCAGATCACTCATCCCCTGAACCCTACAAATTCAGAGCTGCAAGGAATGGCCACGCTCAAGAATCAGCATTTCCCTTCTTAGCACTTCCCCGTCTGAAGTCAGTGCCACCTTCCTCTCTGCTGTTACACACTGAGGGAAGCCTTTGGCCCTAGCTAACACCTGTGGTTTCAGAATTTCTGATATGTATCACTTCCCTTCCACTCTTACTTGTGCTTAACATCTCCCTTCATTTCTGTGTTTCATCACGCAAAAAGACAAGTGGGAATATTCATTTTTTTGTCTATTTTTAATAGACATAAGAAGTCACTTTTTTTTTCTTTCTGCTTCAAAATCTTAACATTTTCCTGATTATCTTTAGTTTGTTTTTAATAAAATCCACACTAGTTTCCTGAAATAAGATATTCGAACCCCCATAAATTTTGGGTTTCGGTCTTCAGCATTTTTATTATCTTTCATATCATAAGTTGAGATCTAAACTTATTTGAGACTGGGTTATAAAACTTTTGCAAGCCATACTTAGGAAAAAAAAAAGAACAAAGAACATGAATTTGCCTGTCTATAACTCATAACTAAGAAGAACGCATTAGCAAGTTTGTTTCACACAGAGCTCTCAAGCAAAAACACTCAGTTGCCCAAGGCTCCTAATGATTTCTAGTAAATTGTTAATAGTTAAGATTAGCTAAATTCTGAATACATCTCAACCTTCATGATGTGTGCATCTGGATTTTTAGCAGTTAAATGTGAAAAAAGCATTAACGGCAATGTAGGAGACATTTTTCTTCTAATTTGCTTTCTTTTGGCTCACACTCTAACTTATGATGAAGCACAGGGGCAACTTTTACACTTGCCTACGTTTGTAATAGTAGTTTGTTAACTATACAGGCAAACATGCTCATTACTGGCAAAATCATAGGAAGTGATCTGAGAAACTAATTGACACCAGCACCACAGCAAATCAACTTAAACAGCAAACATACATAGTATAAGCTCTGGAATGAATGCACTCTAATAACAGATATTTTCAGACTCTGGATTATGATGGATGTACCCAGCAGGGATAAATTACTTCTCTCCACAGCATGACTGTGCCTAGGAGACACATGCTCTGCCTTGTGTACTTTTATCTTTCATTACACATCACAGAATCAGAGCAGCATCAACACATAGATGTTCTTGTTTGTTCACCCCACATAAAAAACAACATTGCCACTACACTGGTCTTTGCAAGACAGGGCTGTACCCACTGAAATGTTTGCCCTCCTTCACACGCAAGTGCACAATGCATTTCATTTTGATGTTCGGTTTGCTCTGCTGTGTTTTAGTCCTTCACGTGGGGCTGGTATTTAACATAGGGGAGCCTGACAGTTAATGGATGGTGTACACTCACACTTCCCAGCAAACACATATGAATAGTGGCTGAGCCATTTGAAAGCTTGCAATGAGGAATGGAAGGTTATGAGGTTGTATCTTTCTGTTGTTACCATTATTACATAGGTATACATATGAGCGTTTAAGTTGTATTTTCCTGCCTATGGTTGGAAGGCTGAGACCTAGTTAAGAAAGCGAAAATATTGCTTAAGGCCAGCGAAAATCTTGTACTTGCTGAGACCTTTTAAGGTATGCAGTAGTCTCCAAAGAGAAACAGCCAAGGTCCCTTTGCTTGCAACATGTAGGTTTTAGAAAGTAGAGAATATGCAAGAATGAACATTCTCTATTCTTAGGAATATCTATGTGCAAAAACAAGCCTTCCCCATCCTCTAGTTTTATGATGTTCGTTTCTATTTTTGCATCTGTAGATTTAAGAATCTTGTAAGCAATCAGTTCTTGAGGAGATTACGTATGTTCTCAGTACTAGCAGGTAGATTGACAAGTTAGTGGTTATATTCACCTTTCAGTTCCAAATACTACATTAATTTGGTGAAAATTTCAACTTTGAACAGGCTTCTAATACAACCCCTCAGTGACTTGGGCAACAAATAATTTTCCTGTATCTTGGGTTTTTGCAATGGGGGCATAAAGAAAGGGCTGGTAGAAAATAACCTAGTATCAAATGATCATCAATTTATTCAGCTTAATTAATCAGAAAAGCAGTAGCTTGGGGCATGGGAGAGCTGCATCCTTTCCCATTAGCACCACTCGGTGTGGCATGGGCACCAATTGATGTGTTAGTGCAGCAGCTGCACCACAATGCAGCCACCACCCCCACCAGCACAGCTGCAACCAAGCTTGTAAAGGATCTCAGTTTCAAAAAGATAAACTTCGAAAAATTAAGGAAACTAGTTAATGAGGTCAACTGGATTAAAGAGCTTAGGGATTTTAATGTGGAGAAGGCGTGAAATTTCTTGAAATCAAAGGTGTGAAAACTGTCTGGAACTTGCATCTTAATCAAGGGGAAAATCTTGTAGGGAATGGCTCCGGAGCCATGGATAAATAACTACTTCTGAAAGGGCAAAAGAAATAAGCAGTTTGCCTAAGGGGATAGGGAGTATTCTATGTCTGAGAGGGCAGGAAACAGAGAAGTAGAGATGAGTGCCAAAAGTAAAGCTGAATTAGATCTTGTAAACTGAAGCAAACAGCAAAAACTTGGGGTGTTTTATTTATTTCTTTCCCCCAGCCATGTATGCATAAATATAAAAGAGAACACAGAAGGAGACACTCAATCACACAGAAATGAACAGAGGTCAAGAATAAAATGGTTCATCTGTGCCATCAAACTTAAATCAAATGTATTACTTTCTGTAACAACAAAAGTGCTGACTATGGGAGGTGAGGATGGGCTGTAAATTAAAATATCCAGGTTAAAATTATGGCTAAAAGTCCAATGTAATTACATCACATAGGCCTAACCACTTCTATCCCCAAAATGACCAAATAAGTAAGTGCATGAAAGTGCAGGTACAGTTGCAGTGATTTGAGTGCATCTGTCAAGTGGAGTGATCAAGTTGCTGAAAGGAATCAGCAAACAGAGCCCATATATTTTAGATGGGGGTGGGGGGACACATATGGTAGCTTAAACACTGGAGGCCAAATTAATCCAATTCCAGTATTATGCAGGGCTATAGGGGAAGCCTTGAACGAGAAATTAAGGAATAAGGGGTTCCACATGGAACTTCCAAAGGGATGTCTTCCCAGACTAAATTGATCTGTTTCTCTGCTAACTGATTTCTTAGACAAGGGAAATGCAGTAGGTCTAATCTATCTCTTCTCTGTAGTGACCAGTGACAGAACCTGAGGGAATGGCCTGAAGTTGTGTCATGGGAGGTTTAGGTTGGATATTAGAAAGAGGTCCTGCACCCAGAGTGAGGTTGGGCACTGGAACAGGCTCCCCAGGGAAGAGGTCACAGAACTAAACCTGCCAGAGTTTGAGAAGCATTGGAGGTGGTCCTGTGCAGGGCTGAGTCGGTTTTGAAGACCCTTGTGTGTCCCTTCCAACTCAGCACTTTCTGTGATTCTGTGACACTGTGACTCTGACAGTAAAGAATTTGATTTATTGACGCTAACGAAGTTCTTCAATGATGTTTAGTAAAATGCAGGCAACCAGGCTTCTCAAAATAAGAATGAATAAATACAGTAAGTCTGACAGAAAAGCAATTCGCTCTCCTTTCCTCCCACTGACTCGGTTCATACTATTGAAAAAGGCAAAAGTAAACTAAACCCACCATACTTTAATTTTGTTTTGCACTGTAACATAGAGCTAGATGATACTGAGAAAAATCTGTGTTGCATTAACCAATTTCATGTTATATTTATTAATGCACTAGCTGGACACAATATTTCTTGTTTTTCGGTAGAATTAATGAAATAAAATGAAATTACATAATTAGAGAAATATGTTCATTTTAAGTGCATCATATGGAAAAGAGGAGAAAAATAGTTATCTACCTTCTTGCCCAAATTAATCAAGCATAGTAATAGATTATAGAAAATCTACATTTTTCTTTAAATGTATTAACTAGAGAGGTCAGCTGAGATTAGTATAGGCAAGTCATCCCTGGATACTGTCTCATTTACAGCACTGCCTTGGAGAATAACGTGCTGGCGCATATTTCTGTGTTGTTGACTATGGTTCTGCTCACACTCCAGCTGGGAACGTGGGCTCAGTTTTTTATTGTAATGGGCGTTTTTATGCTTCTTTTTCTGTTTACCTGAGTGTTTGCCTGAAGTCCGCTAATTTCTGATTGGACTATTGATTGTGCTCGGTCACTTTTGGTAAATCAGTCATGGCCCTTGGTTAAAAAAAAAGAAAAAAAAAAAAAGAGCGAAAAAGGGCAAAACAATAAAAGGAAAACAGAAAAACTCTTGTGTGTGTGTAATGTCACTTCTCACAAACAGGCTTTTCCTCTCTTACCCCCATTACTTAATGCTGTTTGGTATATCTGCATTTTCAAATGCCTGGATTTCGGGAAATAGCCAGTGGTATTGTGAAAATCACCTTCCTTAGCAACAATTCCAGCAAACTGATGTCTAAAGGGTTTTTCTCCTACTATAGTCTTCCACATATAGGGAGTGAAAATGTGATGGGGTGTACTGAATATTTTTAAAGTACTTGAAGCTTCCTAAAACACTTTGTAATTCACTTGCTGGAGATGCTCTGGCACAGATTATGTTTTAACGGATAGTGATTTGCCAATAAATACTTGGCAAACAGTGGGAGTCAGAGATGTGAAACAATCCATTGCATTAGCCACATTTTAATGATTTTTTTTTTTCTTTCAGAGAGAAGCTCAGCAAAATTATAATTTCTTTAATAAATAATTAACAGTGTATTATTTCAATAAATAAATTAGTGTTTATATAGTAAAGAATACAAATGTTTTGTGCATATATTATGACCCACTTCTCCAGTCCTTCTTGGCTGTTTCCCAAAGAATTATTTTTAAAAATTAATGATGAACATCAAAATATTTCTGTTTATAACATCATATCAATAGTAGTTAAATCTATAAAATAATTCAATCGTTTATCCTTCTTATCTTGGGAATGTTTAATCAAGCTTGATATTTGCTTTAAATTAGCACTGTCAAATGTACATTAGTATAAAATCTCCCAAATCATGAAAGATTTATAATTTGAAATGCATTTGGATTATTCTCTGGTTAATCAGCTAGATAAAAATTAGTGGTGCTGTAACTAGAACAATTAATTGGATTTAAAAATTAAAAAATAACCAGCACATGCTACTTCATTTACTGCTTCACTTTGGAAACACAAATAATATCTTAACTAGATCAAAGGACTTTTGCAAATCTTTATTTTATCTTTAACAGGCAAAACAGGTCTTTTTTTCTAAGGGAGTTTTGAACAAGGACGGGAGGAATACATTCTTCAGGTAATGATTCTATATAAATATTTATGTACTCTAACTCTGTAAAATGGATATGCATCAAATCCAAACTGAAACTTTAAATACAAAGAATTTCATATTTCGCTTAACAGCTTCCTTTAGTCATCATCGTCGTAGAAGTTTTCAGGAGGTGAGGGCCATTCACAGAATACAGTAACTTTGCTCTGTATATTATTTCAGTTAGAAACCCTCATGTGCTTACCATCATTAGCGATCAAAATCAGCTTGTAAGTAAAGCACCAGTGGGCAGGCTGCCGTACCTCCCTGGGAAATTGTTTCACTGATGACTTGCAGAGAATGTCTGATGATCAGGTTAGCCCATTTCTGTGAGGGCTGGACTGGACTAGTAGGATAGCAGAGGCATGGAAAGCTTCAAAGATAGAACTGCCATCTCTGAGCTGTTCAGAAGAGTGAGTCATGGGGCAAAGAGTTTGGGGGCTGGTAGGTAGACTCAAGGGAGAAAAGGAGATTTAGAAGGGAGGCAAGTGGCTGTTCTTCCTTGGGAAGGAAGCCATGGGTGTGGACAGGCTTAAAAATATCTTCTGCTCTTTATACTGAAGGAATACCAGAATTTATATTTTGTGGAAGTTTTGGGAATGGTCATGGAGAGAAATACTAAGACAGGAGACAGTAAATAGTCTTACATTTGTATCCTGATACTTGTCCCAAATCCCAGTGTCTCTCATGCCAGCCTGTATGTCACAGGGCAGTGAATATACTTCCATCTGTCTCACAAAAGGATTTGTTTAAAGGAAACCATCAAGGGAGCTGCCATTTGGGTAAGACTTCAGCCTTGGTAAGGGCTTCAGGAAACCACTGTGATAAAAATAATCACGGATGTGCCACATCTCTGGTGTTCTCTGGAACTGTTGCTGGTTCTTGTTACTATGAGCAAGTATTAATTTATCATCCTTGCACTCCTCTGAACATCCCAATATCTTTCCTTTTAGTTCAAAATATTAAACTGAAACAATGTAGGTCTTCTCATTCACAGCAGGATGTGTTTTACTCACTCTAGAAGACTATTTATGTTTTGTGCTTTTCAATTATTTAGGCCTTCTAGCTAAGTCAGGATCTTTTTATCCAAGCCTTGTCTTATACACTACTTTTTCATCTCACAATACTGCCATTAGTCATCACAGGCAAGTTTACTGGCTAATACCGACCTTTGTTCACCTTCTAGCATCAAAAATACTGCCTTGGGCCTTCTAGAGCACTGGAAATTCTTTGGGGACCTTTTCCAGTCCTCCAAGACAGTTTGGAAAATTCTCTGGAGATGTGGGAAATTGACTATATAAGATGGACATTCCTATAATCATTACATATACTGGACAAGCTCTCTGCAGTCAGAGAGCATCTACACATCTACATTTCATAATGTGAAAATTACTATGGATTTTCATTTATGAAAATATGTTAAATATTCACAGTGCAAAATAAAATGAATTTTTCTGAACCTCAAAATAAAATAAGCACCTGTAATAATAATGGCTTTCTACTGCTGAGATGATAGGAATATGAATCTGAATGTCCTGAAGGAGCAAGGAGAAAGCTGTTATTGCAATTGATACCATCTTAAAGCCACAACAAACTTCAATACAGTAAGGATTGGATCAGGGCCCCTTTGCATTGTCCTGCTAGAGTACAGGATCTATAAACCTGTCCTAAGTGGGCAAAGGAACATTTTGGATTGGACAGTGTAGCCTGGCAACGGGAGATATATTGGCATGCTGCTCTCCCCTAGCTGGTAAAATGGGTCATCATTTGACTCGTGAACTCTTGAATACTTAGTGTGCAGTTCAGATCATCTTTCTCCTGCTTGACCAGGGGAATTATGTCTTGTGCATTTGCAGTTAATGCCAATGCCTTTTGCTGACTCTTTGGCAAATGAAAGATGCAGGCACCTAATACACATACCTCTGACTTGGCTGTGATCCAAATACAGTCCTAGCCCAGCCTTTAGAGTCAGATGGCTTGAAAGGTCTATCAAATGCTGTTGTGAATTGGAGAAAGAGCTGAAGTTGTCTCTAAGCAGCATAAAACCTTGGAAAATTCCAGAAGACACAAAATAATTTGGGTTTAAGGCCTGCAGCTACTAAAGGGAAAGCTGCAATCCGGCCAATCTGAAGTATGAATGTCCTGGCTTGAAAGTGTTTTGTTCTTGGGAAATGATGTTGTTGCTGAAGGCACACAATTCCAAGGAGAAAGAGTTGAAGGGATGGTGCTTGTCCAGAGCAATCTACTCTGCTCAAAAGAGGAAATCATGCCGGCAGCAGGAAAATGCCATCAAAGCATTTTTCTGATACCTCTAAAAGGTGCTTTATTAGTTTTGTGAAAAGCTAATTTACACTTGGATCTGCATGAGACTTCAAAAACAATTAAATAGGAAAAATGTTTTGCTCCCACATCCTCAGATCTGCTTCTCCTCTTCTTCATTTTCTTGAGTGCAACAGATTGCCACCTGCAGACAGGCTTCCATTTAACCCCCTCCATTTTGAAGGGTCCTTGCATTCCTCCCTGTCCTTCTCCAGGGGTCAGCTGCATGCTTGCATGCGGGACTTTGATAAGTGTCCCAGTCTGGCTGACCTTACTGGTTTCACTGGAGTTGGAAGGCATGATGCAAACTGAAGAGAGCTCTGGCTCTCTTCAGGCAATGTACAAATATCCATGTGTACCCTCAACTGCTGGAAAAGAAAATCCAGCCACTCTATTCTGTTGGTAGAGTGCGCTATGGGGACTGCTGATCTGGCAAGCTGTATTTTTCAGGGCAGTGACTCCTCATGCATTTTATTGATTTAACAGTAAAAAATTCTGGAGATTGGTTTGAGGGTTTTGTTTGGATTTGCGTTGTCCTTACCCTCATTCCCCTCCTTTATTTCACATGTTTTGGTTTCCTAAAAGTACAATTAATTTTTTTGCAAAGGAAGGGTAGTGATTCATGTTTCTGAGATCAATGTCAAGATACAATGGCTTAGTTTTCTTCTGTTGTGTGTTTGCTCTGTGGTATGGCAACCTCTGCACCACAGCTGTTTCCCAGCACAGCTGCTCTCCAGAATTTTCTTATTCCTAGCCACCTCTTATTGAAACATTTCTTCTTAGTAGACCCCCAAAATGAAAACACCCCAGGTGTTTGGGTTTCTTTCATGTAGCTGCAAGAAAGAGGACTGTACGTTGGCAGCAAGAGGCTGCAGTACTAGTGCTTAGGAAATACCACAAAGAAGAAATACCTACCTATGTTGCAGACACTGATTCCCTATCCTCATCACAGACCAGGAAATGGCACACATTTTCTTGCTTCCCAGAGGTATTAAGGTCAGAAAGTAAAATATTATCTTGAAAATTAGCCTTTGGAAAGTGGGCTGAGAGGCGACTTTTTCTCTCATCTCCCCATCCTCTCCACTTCACAATCTGAATACCCACACATCTTGTTCTCTGCTGGAGGAAGGACTTTGCAGACCAGCCGGTTGCTGTCACTGTGTTTGTTATACTTCAGACATGGTGCAAAGTTCTCAGCTTTAAGTGAGAAGATATTAATGCTGTGACATTTGTGCTGCAGCCATCGATCAGCTCTGGTGTGATTTTCTTAGTGATTTCCCAGTCAAGCAATCCCTAGATAATGTAAGAAAACATGACATAGTTGTACTTCTTTTCACTGCTTATTTGACATGATTGTTTTATTGGCAAAGAGAAGATCAACACCAAAACATACCCGTGGCTCTTCACAGGTTTTGGAGATAAATGCATTTTTTTGGTCTGTGGGGTTTTTATTTCACTAATGAGTCTACAAAGACAGGTTTTCTTCCCTAGATGCTATACATGTTCTCTCTCACTCTATCAGGCCAGCAGGTGTATGATAGATCGGTGGGTTTGGGTGTCAATTCATATTTTGTCTCACTAAAATTAAGTGCCTCTGAGCACACTTGCATTTGGGTTTCGGTTTATCTGGTGGTCATGCCTGTTTCTCATTTAAAGAAAGAGCAGCTCAAAATCTCTGTTTATACAATTAGATTTCCCAGCATGAATTTTAGCTCTCTTCCCAGTCACCATGCTAGCAGCATTGTGATATTGGATTCTGCTTCTGTTGTAATTCATAGCCTGGACAACATCAGTTATCCATCAGTTATCTTTATTTATTCTGTATTTTGTGGTTGTTTTATTGGACCTCTTTGCACTTGAGGGACAAAGAAAGTGAGATTTCAAACACCAGCCAGGCTTTACCTTTGTTATCCACATTCATGCTTTAGCTGGTACTTTTGGCTTTCACCAAGGCAAGATGCATAATGTATATAGCAACATATATAGAAAAAAAGAATCAAAAAGTGTGCGACAATGGTAACCTGTAGTCTGAAAATAGTTTTGGGGAGTTATGTCCAAGGCAGTGACCATTTGCCCAGGCTGTTGTAGCAGTGGGCAGAGCTGTGTGGTGGCTGGGAATAGACCAGACAGCCTGCAGAACCTGTTGGTAACTCACACGCACTGGAAGAGCAAGTGGGATGAGGAACATGAGCCAAAAAGCTGCAGGGCAGATATCCCTGACACAACTGCACAGCAAACTCATAAATCAAACTTATCTCAGAGCTCATGCAAACCGTGCTTAGTTCACAGTTTTCAAGATAAATTATGTCAGCTGTTTAATTTGGGGATTTTTTCTTTTGTTATTTCAAATTAATTTGAGGAAAGGTTTTCATCTGAGGAGCATGCACTGTCAAGTGAAAGCAAAACTCAAAAAACCCTCAAAAAAAAGAGGAGAGTGAATGTTTTCCGTTTTATAAAAGTACAGTGCTAAAAATATTTATTTCTTAATACACAGTTACCCATACAGTAACAAACACAGCTATGGTATTTCAAAGTTTATTGGTCTGGGTAGAGTTGTATAAAAGGCCATATGTTTGTAGTGGGGTCTCTTCAGACCAATAAATGTAATGTTGCTTTGCTCATTCTGAACAGTGAGATTCAACTGCATAACCATATCAGTTTACTACAGAAGTTTTCTACAGAAGCTTTTACTACAGAAACACGCTTTTGTCCATGAGGTACTTGCTTTGTTTCCATAATGCTAACAATGTCTTCCTTCTTTCTGGGAATGTGTGAAGATGATTATTACAGCTGGCTGGCACTGCCTTGGAATGCCAAAGCCTTCTCAGCCCTCTTAAAAAGTCTGCATTGGGTATTATCCATTTAGGTTTTAATTATTAGCATTTATGTCTGTTTTTACATCTTTTGCATCTCATTCAGCTGTTCAAAGGGAATATTCCCATGCTGCCAGTCTGAAGAGCTTCTGTTTGAAGGCACCAGCAGCCCCGGGAATCCTCTCATACACTGTCTGTGGCCAATCCAAAGTGCTGCCAATTGGGTTCTGCCAGTGCACATTAAACTGATACCATTTTGGAGACTCTATATCTGTGAGCTTAAAATAATGAGCTCAGAAAGATTATTTCAATGTCTTTCTAACATATTATGCTTGCTTTGGTCTCTCGGATAATTCTTTTTACTAATTTACTCTATATTTCCTGTTACATATTTATGCTTTACAGGCTGATATTTATTTTCCAAATAATAACAGCTGCAGGCTGTTGTCATTGCTATGACTGGAAACCTCCTCCAGAGGATGCTAGAGAGATAAAGTGCAATTACCAGCATTAGCTGAATAACATAAAAATGATGTTAGATGATATCTAGAACACTTGTCAAATAAATCACTCAGCATTTCCATTACTTCCTCCCCAAGTTTCCTTGTATGCAGAAAAGTAATTTAATTTGTAGCTTAAATAGGGTATAAACAAAGTTTTTGTGACTTTCTTCCTCGGTTTCAGGGTCAAAATTAAATTCCATTCTTTAAAACTGACCTTTAGATATATACCTATACATTTTTAAATCTCCAAGGACAATCTCTCTGTCATGTCTTTATTTCCACTGTTGTAGCTTATGCTAGCTTCTTTTGTTCTCAATTTCATCTCTGTAGACTCTGTTCGCAGTGTGCATGTTTGTGTTACCTGTATGGGAGATCCAAGAACTATAAATTATCTGCAAATGCCTAGCACCTTCATTAAAGTACTTAAGACAGATCCTGGTAATTTCTCTAGGTCAGAATCTGTTAGTGTTTATTAGACACCAGAGAATCAACAGTTAAGTTGTGGAAAAGGAGGAATGAACTTTTTCTAAAAATTAAGGACTTCAACAAAACTGGCATTTGCACTGTGTTACAAATCAAACAATTCTATCTTCATCTGTGTTTCTCTGTCTTGTATATTTTTTATTTTCTATTGGAGATCATATCTTGCCGTACATTTTTGCTATGATTAGGTCATTTAGCTGTTTTCCCCCATACAGATTATTTGATATCTAGCCTTGGCTTACACTATGGCCTTAATCTAATTAAGTAAAAAATGTCAACCCACACAATTTCTTTTGAAAGCAGTCTGTCTTAGTTCCACAGTTTGCACAACTCCTTAGTCCCTTCTATTTGGTTTCCAATTTCCTCTAGTCCTTGAATCCTCTAGCTTGTGCTTATATCACATTATCATCTGCAGAATAAAAAGCCCTTTCTGTAAGGCAGATATTTTGTTCTAGACATTCTATTTTACTTGAAAAGTTGAATAGCTTGTCTGATGTTTACCACAAGGTAAGTTTCGGCATGGGTGTTATTTCAGAGGAGTCAGAGAACCATAAACATGCACACCTGTATAGCTGTAGTGGGTTGACCCTGGCTAGATGCCAGATACCCACTAAAGTCGCTCTCTCC
Source organism: Grallaria varia (assembly GCA_013396735.1). Classification (NCBI taxonomy): domain Eukaryota; kingdom Metazoa; phylum Chordata; class Aves; order Passeriformes; family Formicariidae; genus Grallaria; species Grallaria varia. The sequence goes on from VWZG01009653.1 coordinate 315,300, forward strand.
CTCCCCTTTGCAACTGGACAGAGGAGAGAAGAAAAAACAATAAAAGATTCATGAATTCAGATGAGACCTGGGAGAGGTTACTTTCTGATCACCATCACTGGCAAAACAGACTCAGAGTAGGGATATTAATTAAATTTATTACTAAAAGGATTAGAGCAAAAGAGTGAGAAGAAAAATAGTTTTAAAAAAACATTTCCCCCTCACCCCTTCCAAGTTCTACCTTCTTTCCCCCAGCAGTGCAGGGGGACAGGGAATGGGGGTAATGATCAGTTGTTTCTGCTGCTGCTTAGGGAGAGGAGTCCTTCNGAAAAAACAATAAAAGATTCATGAATTCAGATGAGACCTGGGAGAGGTTACTTTCTGATCACCATCACTGGCAAAACAGACTCAGAGTAGGGATATTAATTAAATTTATTACTAAAAGGATTAGAGCAAAAGAGTGAGAAGAAAAATAGTTTTAAAAAAACATTTCCCCCTCACCCCTTCCAAGTTCTACCTTCTTTCCCCCAGCAGTGCAGGGGGACAGGGAATGGGGGTAATGATCAGTTGTNCACCATGGGCTGCACCATGGGCTGCACCACAGGAACCTCAGCTCCGGCGCCTGGAGCACCTCCTGCCCCTCCTTCTGCACTGATCCTGGTATCTACATTGTTGTTTGCGTGTTCTCACTCTGCTATTCCCTGGCTGAAATTTACATCTGCCCAACAACATCTTTTTCTTCTTAAATATGTTATCACAGAGGCATTACTATCACTCTTAATTGGCTTGGCCTTGCCCAGCAGCAGGTCCATCCTGGAGTCAGCTGTTACTGGCTCTGCAGGACATGGAGGGAAGCTTCTGGCAGCTGCCCACAGAAGCCTCCCCTGTAGCCTCCCTGCTACCAAGACCTGGCCACAGAAACCTAGTACAATAGCAAACAACCATGGGAACTGAACTTAAACCACCTTGCCTTACTGATTCTGCCTGCATGCTTCTCATTCCTCCTCATAATGAAATATATTCAAAACTGAATTTTATATGATTTCTTTAAAATGTCTTTGCCTTGTCTGGTTGAAAATTTTTGACCAGCTACAATTAGTGACTGAACTTGTAGAATAGCATATTGCCTGTGTTTTGCTTCATGGCTTTTATAGCCTTTTTTTCACCTGATGGCAGAGTGTTCTGTGGGATAGAATAGCTCTCTGTGATTTCAGAAATTTTTTGTGGGTGTTACTGCCTGCTGCAGTTGCTGCGCCTGCACAGTGAACTGCGAAGGCCCTGCTGTGTGGGTGGAGCACAGGTCAGCAGAATCAGATTTTCTGTTGATGAAGTTCCACCAATTTCTTGAAAATAAGCTGAACCCAGTTCAAACAGTAAAGCTTTGTCAGCTATGGAATTTAATTTTTAGGATTTTGTTCCCAAAACACACCTGTAGAAGTTGTACGTTCATGCAGCCTTGCTCTATTTATTTTTTGACATTTAAGCATACCTATTTATGAAAACTGAACCCGGCTGGAGCACCTATCAGCCATGGCCACTCCTTGGTGCATTCTTTTGTACTCACAAAAGAAACATCATTAGAAATGCTTTTAAGATCAAAACTTAGTGTCTTTGCAGTATGTTAAAGATATCTCTGGTGCTTTCTTGTTGCTCTGAGAGCCCACAGGACTGTTGTGTGGACACAATCCACTTACTTGTTTACAATGAAAAATACTTGAGTATCTGGTATGTGTCAATGAAATGGTGTAGAACCCTTTTTCTTTCTTGAGCCAAGTGTTAGTTTAGTCTTCGAAACAGGTAGCCCTTCTACCGTTTAGTATGTTTTTTGAGATAATTTTTCAAAAGAAAGATCTTATTCAGAAGTTAATTTCATTATTTTCATTATTGTTTTTTCACCGTATGACATTTCAATATCAGTTTGAAATGTTTTGTAATATTGAGACAGGTGACAACATGGAGCATCTTCAGAGGAGGCAATTCAAAAATTAAGTGTAAGTACTAATTGGGAAAAAATTACTTGAAATGTTGTTTTAACAGTTTTGGGTACATGCTGTTGCTTTTCCCTGGCTAATTTCAGTGACTACAATACTCAAGAGGGAAATCTTTAGCAGTCATGCTAAATCAGGTTATGTAGTAAAAAATAAAAACCAAAACAACCCACATGTATTGTACCATGTTATCTCTGGTACATAGAGATATGTAGACATATTAGAAAAGAAAGCATACCTCAAGTCCATACAGCAATGAATGGAATAAATAGTACCTGCAGAAGCATATGGTACTTCCAAATTTCCACTCTGATACATTTAATTCTATTGTGGACACAGGGAGGAAGATGAGGAAAGATGAACTTACATACCACTCAGGATAGGATATGAAGAATACTGGTAAGTTGGAGTTTAAGAAATTATTTGAGTTCAGGATACTCTAACATGAAAAAGATGTCCTGCAAAGCTGGTGCAAGGGTGAAAGCCAGCAACATGTAGGGAAAAAAAAATTATCTCTAAGAGGAACTGGTTCAGAAACATCATTTACTGTGCCTTGTTAAGTTACTAGTGCTTTGCAAATCTGAAATGTGTGATGCACACCATCAAATAGGGGATTTCTTAAATTACAGTTGTATGCTAATTACTCACTTTAGGCAGTGGTTTGTCTGAAGCACTAAATGATCCCAGACTTCTTGTCTTAGCAAGGAAAAAAATCTTACCACTGAAATGTTGGGGATTCTTAGTCACCAGTGCAGAAATTGCCACTTTTCTAAATCTTGAACAGAAATTGATTCAATAAAATGGGCCATAATGACAGATTTATAAAAGCAACGTTCTTTTACATAACAGATTTTCTATTCTAACATTTCTTTGCAAAAATCCTTTAAAATTATCTAAAAAAATTATATTTATATTNCCATGAACTCTAGTGATTTGCATAAGTAAGGTTACAGTTCTCTGAACAATTGCCATCTAACAACTTCAAACAAGGATTTGGCATTATTTTTACATTTCAAATGAAAGGAAGTGTCTGTGTCTACACACACACATACAGAGAGAGACGGGAAACCAATCTAGCTAAATGATCTATCAGAATGGCTTGGTGGAGTGGGGAATATTTTTTTCCAAAGCATCAAGAAGACACCCTCCAAATTAGATTATATGAATAAGACCTCCTTTAGCAGCCACATTTCTCATTAAAAAAATAATCAGTCTTTGAAGGAAACGTGAAGCTTTCTAAAACCTCTTTTATTGATTTATTTAAAAATTTTGCTCCTTGGAATAGTGAGATGATGGTTCACTGCAATTATCAAAAGGATCCTAGTACTGAGGTGGCAAATAAAACAACCATTTACAAGACCCTAATGTTGTCCCAACACTAGTACTTACATATATATATCTGTATGTATACGCGCATATGTAAATATGTGTGTAAACACATCTAGAGGCACAGAAGAAACACTTGTAAGAGCACTGAAAGCAGTCTGAGTAGGCACTAGCTGTTATTTAATTTTTAGTAGTAGCCATCAAGGCAAGACACTGTACAAGATGGCAAGATGAACCCTTCTTTAGCATAAGTGAAGTTTTCCATTCACTTGGTAAGCCTGAGTAGAGAACATCAATAGCTGGTCATTATGCATCATGTAAAATAATTTGAAGTCCTGTGATGCATACAGACTAAGTAAGGCCATCTTAAATAATTTTTATTGTGGAATGATTTCTTCCATTACAGATTCTATGCACTGTAAAATAGCATGGGGCTGTAACAGTCACAAGCCAGTGTGTACCCATGTATCTTGCTGCAGTGAATGGTTAAATGTGAAAATGAATCCTTTCTGGCAGGCTAAACTCACGGCCCTCTGTGTTAGTGGCATCTGCTCTGGCATGTGAATCAGCCTTGCTCTTCGTGGGTGCCTGCCAAGCCAGAGCAGGTTTCGAGGGGGTAATACATAATCTGTTCAGACCCACTTCTACAGCCCCCATGAGTGGATCTATTAAGTACAATTAGTCTCGTAATTAAGGGCCACAGTATTAGACACTTCAAGCATTATTTTTTTCTCTTTTTGACAACACAGAATCAATCTTGTGACAGCTTCCCTGCCATACAGTCTTAGATCTTCATAAACAAAGTGTGAGGATTATGGTTAAAATTATGTGAAAGCCAGCAGAGCATGAGAAGCTTTTACAGAAATTACACTCTTTCAGATCTGTGGAGTAAATAGAAAAAAATAGAAGAAGAATAAGTCAGTGGTATATATACACAAAGGAGCTGTAAAGGTGTAAAAAATGTGAGTTTTAGAGAAAAGAATATTTGAATATTTTCACCTAAGGCATCTACATGGGTTGGATATTTCCTACTGGAATAAATTGCATCTTTTGCAGTGCCAGTAATTTTGGAACCAGTAATGTGACTATTTTTTATGGTCATGGGAAACATTCAGTAGTTGTAGTACAAAGAAATGTAGACTGGAAGTTTTGTGGATTGATCAGTTACTGAGTGATTTTCTGGGATTGTCGATGTGTGTTCACAGACAGAGAAGTAGGGACTGGACTGTCCTCAGTGACTTTGGTACACAAATGGGCCATAAAATTCCTACATCCTTTAAAAAGTTTTATTATCTTAAAATGGGTACTTTGAAGGGAAAGAACTGAACAGGAAAAAAAAAATCAGTGTAATATCATGTAATGTGACTCATCACAGAGCTGGATGTGAACAGGATCCAGAGTTTACAGACATTCAACAATGTTTGGGGACAAACTGAGGTGATTTTCAAAAAGTGGCAGATGTCCTAGAATCTGCCCCTGCTTTACTTCCAGCTAGAAGGCCAGGTTTTCATCTATTCAGTGGTGCACAACAGTTACTCAAATATTTTATTGGCTCTGAAATGTTTCAGTGAGACGAACATAAACCAAACATACTGAAAAGCATTTAAAAGGGTTCAAACATGTTTACTTATAAAATACTGTAGATAAAATAGTTTCAAATTTAATTCTCAATTTCAAAGTTTAAACAATACTTTTATTTTCTAATTGGGCACTTGCTCAATTAATCCTGGAAATCTGAGAGTCCAATCCAACCCTAAATCATAATATAAAAAATGTGAAGGTCCTGTAAAAATCAACCACAACAGTATAGTTTAAAAATTATCAAAAAATCAAATACAGTATGACAGTACTAGTGGCCTTGCTTTAGTTTCTGGTGTTTCAGTTCTTTGTGTGTGTTGTCCCGGTGTTATCAAGGAGGTTCTCGCGGAATTATATGAACATTAAAGCAGTTGGTTAATAGGACTGAATTTGTTAATGTCTGATTTAAAATTAAACTAGATGCCTTTTCTCAGTGCCTCAATTATCAGGGAAAAGGCAGCTAGAAAGTTGGGCTGACAGCAACGTCTCCCATGCAGGTGAGAGGAAACAAGTTAGGTGGACTTATTGCCTTACCCTCTAAATCATACTGGCTGTTAAACCCCAGATGAGTTTATTGATGAATAGAGAGCAGTTAAGAGTTTTTTATTTTCATTTTCCTACATGCTTTTGAACAATTACTTGAATAGTCCAAATAGAATGACAGAATACAGTATCAAATCCTCTGCAGCTCAGTCTGGTTGCTGTGATGTCCTATTGCGAATAAGTATTAATTTTCTCACTTCACAGAACTTGTACATGCAGAAATCCTCCAAGTTTTCCTGACCCCTAGGAAAAGTAAGAACAGCAGCCTTAAAGCTGTAACTGTGGTATATTGACTTTACGCACGCAAAGGCAGAGGTGATACTGCACATTCAAGATTAGAAATAATCCAGTTTGTGATCCAGCCTCCCAGCTGCTTGTGGGTGCAGCTGGTTTGGGTTGGAGGCTGCAGCTGAAAATGAAGTGTGGCTGGATGCAGCTTCTAAAGACCAGGCCAGAAGCCCAGCTGATGTATACTGGCACAGCTCCGCTGAAGTAGCTACGGTAGCTTGTGCCAGTTAGGCTCTTGCTCAAGGGCTTTACTGATGCACTGACTTGGTGTGGTTGGAATTTATCAGTCTTCTGATCTAAACAAGATAATTCTGATTTCTTACAAGTGCAACATTAGCCTTCCCAATGCAGGGAGTGTTTGTATGTGTGACTTTACCAATTAAAAAAAAAAAGCTCTGAAAACAAAAGTGGTACTTCAGGGAAGCAGAAACCTCACACAGTCACTTTATGTTGAACTGTCCACAGATCTGCAAAAAATAGTAGTGTTTGGATTAATTGTGCTGCAATTTGTAGGGTGTATTTTTAAATACGGTGTATTTTGAAGGTGGTGGACAGACATTTTATCAACTCACTATTACTGAAAGATCTGAGGATTTCCTAATGACTGTTAACAGCCAATGAGCATATATTCTTCACTACAACTGGTCTGTAGATTACTTTGGGAATATAGATTGGGTTAAAGCTCTGTCTTCTCTATTATTGTGGTCAGTCTTAGGCATCTTGAAGAACAACTACTCAGGCTTCCTGATTCTATCAGTGCTTTGAAGTGTGAAGATTTAGTAATGCTTGTAAATTATTCTGTACACAAACTTCAATGTTATAAATTAAAAATTGAGACCATTTGTAGTTTTATAAATGTTTGTATACTATTTACATTTTGTTCTATATAAAAGTTTTAAATTTCTTTTACAATGAAAACTGAAATTTGAAGCAAAAATATTTGTTGTGAAGAAGTACAAATATATAACATGTTCAAAACTATTTAGAATGATAGAGATAGAGCACTACAAAATAATCATTGCATTAGTATTCAGCCTGTGAATATATGGACTATTGCTCAGATAAAATGACAAAAACAAATGTGAAAGTTCTATGAAAGAACATTCAAGGCTGTGAAAGTCTAAGTATAGGGGACATATTCTGTAGCATCTATTCTCCATCTTTCTATGGTTTAATCAAATACCATGTTAATCACTTTGATACTGTAAGACCTTTTACTAGCATGCTCTGATGTTTTTCTGTCAAGGGCTAACTAATAGTTTTAGCTCTCCAAAGAACAACATAACAAAGATAAGGCAAATGCCAGGAAATGTATTCATTAAATAGTCAAGAGAATGCCAAGGACAAGCTCACTGTATAATGTGTTAGGAGAACATCAATATTTGAGAAAAGGAAGATGCTGCTTTGGTATAACATATTTGTGGAAACTGGAATAAGCATGTTTTAAGCAAGGCTTCTCTTTAATTATTGTCTGAGTTTCACATAAAGTCTGCTTCATCAACTGGATAAATATTTGACTGCTGTTCAGTAAATTGCATTAGTTTACTTTAACTGTATGCTCAGCCTTATTCAGGCATCCTACATTAGGCAATGTAGTGTGTAATGCATCTCTGCAGGTGACCAGAGCTATTCTCTGTATGAGGTAAATTAAAACTCATATTTTAAAAATTAAACATTCTTGCACTTCATGATTTCAATATTTAATTATAACCTGTGTCAGGGCCTAATCTCTGACTGAGTCAGGCATGAAATTAATCAAAAACGAGGTACAAGCTTAGCAGTTCTTCTGCACTGTAAAAATAATTTTTTCAGCATTTCTGTAATTCTTACTGAAGTTTTTTGAGAAAGATGCTGGTGAACAAGTGGTTAGGGCAACAGTTAAAAGTAAGTAAGTAGCCAAAATAGTGATGATTTTTGTCAGTTTCCTTGGAAAGCTTTTGGCAAAACACTTCACTCCTGAGGTGTGAGTGCACTCAGGACATTGTGAAATCAGAGAGGTGATCAGACAAGGAAAGAAATCTTTGACTCTTTCTCAATATATTTCAGGAAGAAAACACAACTATTTTAAAAAAGTACAGGTTTGACAAGCAGGATAACACACATAATACAGGAGTAGACTGTTATATGCCAAGCTAAGTATACTGCAGCTATAGATAGTGCGGATACACCTTACTTTGCAAAGTCTTTGTGCAAAATAATTTGCTGCATAATAATTTACTATTTGTTGTGCAAAATCATTTGCTGCATAATAGATTACTATTTGTAGTTATATTTTTTTTTTGATTGACAGAAAAATCTGGTGCTGAGCAGTGAGGTTTTTTTTCACTGTGCATAATAACTTTATCTTTCCTCCCTTTAAATTCAGTGAGTTCAGTGCCAAACTTTGTAGCTGAGAAATAAAGGAAATAGTGAGGTGCTGAAAAAGGCTGAAAACAATTCTTGAAGTTTCATAAAGTTCAAGATTTTTTTCTCCAGATCCTTGAGATTAGGCTTTGGTTTTACACAAAAAAACATAGGTTCAGTTGGTTTTGGTTTATTCTGATGGATTTGTGTATTTTGCAAACTCAGCACTTCCTGAAACGAATTACCCATAAAAACAGGAAGTGCAGATGTGACCAACAACAGTGGAAAATTTTCCAAATGAGTTCCTAAAAGCTGACTGAACTAATTTTGGCATAATATTATAAAGGTTATAAATATGTTTGAACATAGAGTGTAAACAGTACTTTCCTCCCATCCTGGCACAAAGCTGACTGGCTTCTGAAGGCAGTCAGGTAGCAGGACTTGCAATTATTTTATTTAGCTCAGCTCTATATTCTGCTCAGACACAGGCTGCCTTTGTGGGTTTAGGCTAGTCATCTGTAACCTTCTTAGCTTTACCTGCTGTAAACCAGCTCACACTGCTAATGATTTTTCTGAGAAGAAAACGGGTGTTTGGTATAAGAAAAATTTCTTATTATTGCTGGAAGAAAGTTTTGGAAGGCAGTAGATGAGCACAAACTGAACTGCTGTTTTGTTTATTTTGGAGAAGGGGCCATTTTACAGGCAGAGATCTTGAAGTGCTGTATTCTAAAAGGAAAGAAAAATCTTGCAGAGTTTATTCATATCAGTCAGCTGCCCAAGATGGCCAAGAACAAGTCTAGTCTCTGGTGATAGTTTGAGAACCACCAGCTTACACCAACTTTGTCCTTTTGTTAAGATTATCCCTTAGTGCTAGAATCCCATTGGACCTGATTACCAAAAATACTTTGACTAGTTGCAACTAGAAACCTAGCTGGCTTCACCTAGCTAAGCTGGCGCTCACAGGGAAAGCCTCTTGCTCCCCAGACATACATGGTGTGAGACAGGTGGTGTTGGTATCATGCTACCATCATTGCTTTACATGCAGATGGGATCGCTGCTTTCATTCCCACAAAATAAAGTAAGCACATGCAGACTAAATAATTCTATCCTGTATACAAAAGCCTGGTCCTTGGGAAGCCAAATCTTGCGAGGGCTGTGATGGCTGACCAGGTGGGACTTACCAGGCCTAGCTCTGTCTGGTTGCCTGGCCTGAACTGAGACACAGGATTTGCAGGTATTACCGTACCTTCCGGTGAATCTACCATCATTTTAATGCCACATACTCATCCTTTAGAAGTAATTAAATTTTATGATAACATTTAAAAAAGCCAAACAGAAATGCTGCATGAAAAACAAGCTATGTGGTCTAATGCACTGGTAAAATAAATTATTACAAAGTATATTTGTTTTTAATAATGTTAGACAGCTTCCATTATGTGACATGAATATTACATATAGTTGTTGAGCTGAATCTGTTAAGAAAGGTTTAGCAGACATGCTGAATATATGTATTGCAGTAGACTGGAATAGAGTATAGAAATTAAGAATTATGTTTTTCAGTTAAGAGCATATTGTATACTACTTTTCTGATTTCCTTCAGGATTTTTTCTGTACTTTCAGATCTGGAGTTTCTCTTGTACTTTTGATTACAGGATAAAATCTGCTTCTTTATAGTTTCCTAATGTGTAGTGAATGCAAATTAGTTCAATCAGTTTGGTGAGATTATATCAGCCATTGTAACTGTTACTGTCACTCAAGACTCCCCGGTTTTCTTTGGAGGTGCCTCAGCTGTTGATCAAGAAGAGCTCACACAAACTCTTCAAAATCAGAATCACACATCTCATGCATACTGCTCCCTTCTCTATGTGGGGGGAGAAAAACCTGGACCCAGGTCTCTTCTCATAGAAAAGATATTTTCTCAATATGTTGAATAAAAATATCAGCTTTGAACAGGCCCAACTTTTAAGTAAACTCAAATAATCTATTCTTTTTAAAATAATGATTGTTATAATTTGTCTCTAATTTTTTTAGAACTGAATTGATATGCTAAAGAGTTATTGCAGTGAATGTGTGGTTGCATTTGGTGAGCCTTACATAATTACATTTTTAAAACATAATTTAACTTTCATTCTGATTTTGAATTTTATGCAGTAAACTGTATTCTGAGTGACAGCTTCTTTGCTTATAAAGCAAGATTTACAACAAGGATATTGTAATCCATATAGTTATTGTTAAGCAGTAGAAGAAGAAAGCTGAAAAAGTACCCCCTCTTTTTCATGAAATTCAAAAAGCCTTTTCTTAGCAGATTGAGGGTTATTTGGTGTAACACCCTATTTACTGGGAAACTTCCATATTTCCCCAATATTTTCATTTATAATAATGGCTTAAAACAATTATAGTTTTAGGACTTCTGTAGCTCTCACTGCTCTAGAGGTTTTCTAAATATTTTCATTATCTGATATAAAATGGCTTTCTGCTCAGTATACCATACAAATCTGACCATGAAGTTACTTACTAGGGTAAGTGAAAGGTGTTGGTCTGTGCTTTTATTGCCCTATTTATGGAGTGATTGCTAAACCCAACAGTACCTTATAACCTCATGAATAAATCATGGAATCAGTCACTGTATTTATAAAAATGTCTGATATTTCTTTCCAGTTTCCAGCATTTGAACATCTTTGGGTGACTGAATTATGTAATTACTAAATGGCGAGCAAATGAAGTTATCAGGGCTGGCCTTTGTTGCTCAAAGTGACTGCAAGCAAGGGCTCCCCTGAATTAAGGAACTCTGAATGTCAAAGCTAATTCATCTGTTTACACATACACACACACATCCGTATTTTTGTGCCTGTCTGACTTAGGAAGAAGTTTATGTTGTTTTTTGTTTTTTTTTTTTCCTAATGCAGAGCCAGCCTTGCACCGAGAGGCAAAAATTTCCCATTTGAAGCTGTATCACAGTGATGTGCCCTCTACCTAACACTTGCCTCCCTGCACAGCATTTTGGACCAGAGGAATGAAGCTTCTATGCATGAGCAGTGCTGGCAGCTCCTTAGGCAGGCTGTTGAAACAGCAGAGCAATACCACTGTGGGGCAATGACAGCACTGCTGACTGCAGCCCTGGTCCCACTGCTTGCTGGCTCCATTGCATCCCCAGCTCCATCCTGCCCTGTGACATCAGGGGATGGGAACTAGCAGGGACAACACCAGGGCTGCTGCATGACAATACTGCACTGAGTTCATGTTCGTCTTGCCCCATTGAACCTGGCTCCATCTGAGGCTTCAGGGCACAGCAAGACCTTCTTGCTGACATGTAAAGGCAGAGTCAGAAGCATGGCATATGTGTCAGGAAATCTAATGGTGCTGCCAGGTCCTGAATCCTTTATCATGCTTCCTTTGACATTTATGTTGTTATTGTCAGCTATTTACCATTGCATGGCTGAGTACATCAAGAAAATGGCTACAGCCATTTTGTCAGGTGCCATACAAATATAATGGTGCTTTAATGTCCCATAGACCCACGCACTTGTTCTAAGCTGTATTTTGTACCTTTTATTTAAAATTTTGTCACTCCTGTCGATGACTTTACTAATGTGCTCCAGACAACTGCAGCAATGACAGACAGTGTCCCCATTGAGAACAAACTGTTAGTGTTATCTTTTCCTAGAAGACGGGCCCTGAACACTCAGTGGTCCTGGGGGTCTCACTGAACCTGGACTTGCTAGTGAATCCTGAAGGTAGTTGAAAAGGTTCTGTAAGTAGTGTCATTTGTACTTCAATTCTGAGGTATGTATCTGAGGTATGTATCATAAAGCTATGACCATGGCTATTCCTCACGGATTGCATATTTGCAGCACTGAGAGTTACCACGTATGCTGCCTCTTTGACACCAAAGTATAGGACCATTGCTCATGATTCAGCTCCTTCACAGAGCTGGGTCAAAACCCTGCCAACTCTCCTGTGGCTGGCGGTATCTTAAAAAGCTGATTTTGTTTATTGAAAACAAGTGCAATATTTCAGAACAGGGACTATGTCTACAGGCTGCTTTTAGTGCAGAAGATTTGAGCTGGTTAAGTCTTGTTATATTTTTGTGTGGTACATATTTGGCTGTAGATAGTCCAGTACTGTAAATAGGAAAATGATAAATTAGTTTTCATTTCAGGGCAGTAAAAAGTAAGTTTAGATGATTTACCGTGAAAGAAGTGTAAACATTTCCATGCAAATTGGGTCAACCTGGGACTCATCTGAAAAGGATAAGGGAACATTTATTTCTTTGAATGTCAAAGATATCTAACCTAACAAAATGTAGATTCAGTGCTTCTGACAGGCACAGACTGTTCCTTGGAGATCTTGTGAACAGTTTCTCTCTGTGTCTGACTTGCCAAGAATAATTCCTTATCTATCTCTAGCACTTGCTGCATTGTTTCACTCCTCGTGAAACACTTGCTCTGGTCCTATTTCAAATTGCTTTATGTCTTCTATATTATTTTATTGTACCTTCCAGGTTCCTGAAAGTAAATTTCCAGGACACAAATTTTTTTATATGAAAGTCGGGGTAGATAGATAGATAGATAGATAGATAGATAGATAGATAGATAGATAGATAGATAGATAGATAGATATAAAATTAGATATACAGGTAACTGAAACTTGGACTTTCACATCATGACATTTTTGTGCACTTCTGTCACATTTTCAGTTATTTTCAGACATGATTTTCTGTGTTTGTAAGTAAAACAGGTAGAAATTTAGTGAAAAGTCCACATTTGTAATCTTTCCCTCCCCACACATACTTCAGTATTATATGTGTACACTTTAATATTAAATCTAATGACCAATTAATTTTTGAGGCATTGACAGCATTCGTCCTCCACCTGCTGGTATCTTTTGAGTGACAATTTCTATGCTATAGGCATTTTTAAATAGTTCCTGATATGTGAGAGCAGAATGGACTCCAAAAGTAGACAGTTTAAAATGTATGAAGAGGGAATTGCCTTCATATGTCTATCATGGCTAGGCTTTGCAAATGAAGATTTGGGAAGGGCTCTACCCACATTTGCTGCAAGCGCGCTGATGGCTAAAGAGGCCGATGCGAGACAGGCAAGTCCGGTTGCAAAAGGCACAGCAGAAAGTCTCCATAGCGATGCACTCTCTGAGCCCTTTCCAATAACCAATGGCATGAAGCAAGGTTGCGTTTTCGCGCCAACTCTGTTCACAATATTCTTCAGTATGATGCTCCAAAGGGCCACAGCAGACCTCGATGAAGAAAATGGCATCTACATCTGATACCATACTGATGGAAGCCTGTTCAACCTCAGGAGACTGAAGGCCCACACCAAGACCCTCAATCACCTTGTCCGGGAGCTTCTTTTTGCTGATGATGCCGCCCTTGTTGCCTTCATATTTAACATTCTTATAAAAATATCAGGAGTATATAGAAGGCACTTCTCAAGTAACTGTAGTAGTACATAGAGGTGAATGTATAATTTTCCATGCAAATGAGGCAAAAACCCTTCTGGTAGTCTCAGACTTATTCTCAGAGAACCGGAAGTCCATTTTCATTTACATAATTTCAGTAACTTCTTAATATTCTGTTAATATTTGATGGACAGAACAAATTTATCATTGTATGGGTGTAACCAAAGCAGTGTATTTCACACCCTCTATGCAATTTCTGATGGACTGTTAATAATGGATTGTTTGCAGCAGCTGCCCTGGGCACACCTGACTCCTCTGGCCACAAGCTGGGTGTTGAAGAACCCTGTGAGGCAGGGAAGTGTTTCTGTCTTCACACCAATGACTCAGCTGTGATAACGCCCCTCCGTGGAGGCATCAGCACCTTCACACCCAGCCTGTGGGCTCCTGCTAATGGGCCATTAGGGACCGGCACATTAGGCAGGTACAAGGACCTAGACCATCAAAGACTCCAAAAATATCCCATGACTCACAGAGTTAAATCACCCATTGCGAAACTCCCCCTCCCGGGGGAGGTACTGGGCATTCCCACCTGAACCTGAGCATATATAATCTTCATGTTTGAGGACTTCTGGTACCACTCATCAGATCCAGAGGAGGACTAGAACTTCAACAGGACTGTGACTGCCACTCTGGGCCAGACCGCAACCATCATTCTCACCAACAAGTTTTCCTGTCCTTTTACTCTGTAATCAGAGGGACCATGAGGTGCTCAGCACAGGAGTTAATGAACACCATATGTTTGTGCCCCAGGCTGCTGGGTTATACCTCTGGATTTTGTGGGTTAAAACAAATTTTTCACTGTATCATTGTATTTATTGTACTCTCTCTTGAGTTGTGTTCATTTCTCCTGTTGGTTTGCCTTTAAACCAGGACACTCTTTCATTTCATATAAAACACTTATTGACAATAGGAAAGGGAAATTCATAAACCAAGTATGGTTTATACTGCATTTATCTTAAAAGAAAGAATCATTGCACACCTATATGAATCTTTGTTATTAGTTTCTTCCTATGCTAGTGTCCATCCACATAATGTGAGCAGCCTATTACTGCTTTTTGGATGATGGCCACCTGTATCTGCGGTGTCAGTGGAAATATACTAAAATGAATGATCTTAGGGGATAAACAAGTCTGTCTCCAGTTCGGATTTAAAAGCATTCTGTTATTTAAAGGCAAGGTAATGTGGGAACTCCCAGAGGCATACAGAGACTATGTCTCTCATATGAGGACAAAAAAACTCAGGGCTGCATTCAGGACATTACTTGTAAACTTAGATATAAGATTGCAGTCTTTTGGGGGAATTTTTTTCCACCATGCAAATACAGACCATGAATGGGTTATCTTACCTGTAATGTGTCTGATTTAGTCTCCTCTGAATGTGGATATAGAGCTATGTGAGTGCATAAGGCTATTAGTACTCTCCAAAACCTCTCAACCTTCCTGATGCTACCAGACCTTTGGAATACTGGATGAAGCAGGATGAATATTGCCCAAGCAAAACTTATAGCAGGAAAATCACTAAGACCAGGGAAATCCAGACATAAAGTAGCCTTGTTAAAGTTCTTGTTTTTCCTTCAGAATGTTTCTGGTCAGATACTCCAGTAAGAAAATACATAATCTGAGATTAAATCTGTGGTCAATTTTTATTTTTGCAAACTTGTATTATTTTAAAAATCCAATACCTTTCTATAGAAAGTTAGCAATTTACCTGTATTGTAAAGTCCTCCATATTAGCTGTAATTAAAAAATTGTTTTCTCTGAGTTTAACATCTTTTTTCAAATTTATGGTAAACAGAATGCCAAAAGGGTAGTTATTTTCCTAATATGTCTCTTTACTCTATCTTGCTCTCAAAATTTATAATTCGCATTCATTTTAAATAGCAAAAACTGAAGTATACCTTCATGCGACTTAAAGAACATTAAAATTTCCCTTATCCATGATTTCTGGGAGAGATGGCAACCTACAAAACAAAGTTACTATGATGTGATGTGGTACGCCATTTCACATATCGAGAATCTTCAATGAATAGCTTCATAAAGAAACACTTTTCCATCTTTTTAGCTACTTCCTCTTGCGATGAATCTCGATTAATATTTCTGTGGTGACTGCAAGAGTTGAGTTGGAAAAAAAAGCTTGTAATGAAAAGCCTGTAATACATGTTTAGCTATGTTAATGCAGTGGCACTGCAATACATTTAAAGAATCAGGCTGAAAAATGTAAGTTGGCCTGAAATAATGTTTTGAGTGTGCAGCAGTCGATTATATCTGCTTTAATTTATTTTGGAGTCATTTGACAATCTCTGTGAGTAACTTGTTTGTCATATGCAAGTGCTGTCTGTGTTAGAGCAACAGAGACCCTCCGCTGCTGGACCAGGCCTGGCGGCTGTTGGGGGGGCTGCTGAAGGTGGAACTGGTGGGTGCTGCCATCCCCCATGTGTTTGTGCATGTGACCATAGTCACTTTCTTACTGCAGCAGCAGCTGCCTCCTTTGCTGGAACATTGCTGCCAGAGTTTTATGCCTTTTGCTTTTCTCTAACAAGTCAAAAGACAGGTTTACAGACTGGTCAAAACTTAAGACATGTAAAGCAGATTTAGGCAGTTTGTCTCTAGTTGGCTCCATTTATCAGTCAAATAGCAAACAAGTAACATGCCATGGGCAATGTTTTGCTGTTGGCTTTGGTTTTAGCTTTTTAATATATAATGGCGTGAAGCAAACCGGGAAATCTTACTGCCTTTCAGGCTGTGAATTACTGATCTAATGGTTATAATACAGATTTCAGAAAGAGGATATCTGGTGTTTCTTCCTACTATTTTCACTGGCTTTCCGCGTGACCTTAACTAGATCATTTTCCTCTTCTCTGTCTTAATTAAACCATCATCTATACTATAAAAATATTCATTCCTACCCATCTTGACCTAAATATAAATTATTATTATTATGCTGCAGTTTCACATGAACGTGCATTTAATAAGTAAGGGATATTTCATAAATAAAATTGTTTTAATGACTTTGTTTTGGGCTATGTCACTGAGATGCTCTCTCCAAATCTGAACATAGTTGACTGTCTCCTATTTCTTAAATGATTCTTCTGTCTAACAATCAAAAAAAAAAAAAAAAAAAAAAAAAAAACAAAAAAACTGTTTCAGTAATGATAAGGACCCCTCCATTTGTCTCTAACAGGACCATTTTGAAGATTGGAAAAGCTGTTAGTCCCGTGCAATCAAAAAGCCTTTATATGCTATTTAGTATCAAGAGTAGCAGTTTTCTTTATGCCCAGAATGCACCCAGTACATTTTAGTGTGAGAAAGAAAGTTTTATCCTTTTCCTTCAGTTTCCCTGCTTCATTTTCACTGAATGGATATGGATATATGAATGGGTGGGTTATGTCCTTGTTCTCACAGAATGCAATGCTATAATGCCTTAGCTTCTTATTCCTTTTTATTTACAGGTGATTGGATCATTTCTTCTGTTGAAGTAAAGTTGAGAGACTTTGCAAGGGGGTTGAGAACTTTATCAGACTGTTTCTTCAGGAAGATAAAAGATAACATCTTTTTTTTTACTTGTTTGTTTTTTGTTTTGCTGGTGGTGGCCAATTAAGAAGACCTGTCTCTGGATGAAAGAAATAGGGAGAGAGAGGCATCTGTCTACTTCAATCCACTTCATGCAGAAATATTTTGCACTGTGAATCCTCAGCTCAGTTAGATGTTTGTTAGCTGTGCAGGTACCTAAGTTTCAGCCAATTCTCAGGGTGGGACACTGATGCTCCTGGGTCCAGACTCTTTAACACCTGTCTAAACATGAACAAAATTCTATGTTGAGTCCAAGACACAGATTCAGACTTCAGAATTGTTCTCAGACCTTACAGAAATTAGACACTGTAACAGCAAATATCTGAAAGAGACACTGACTTGGCATGTGTCTCAATATACAGGGCAGACCTCCTTAAGATTCTGCAAATATTGCAATTTTAAACAGGAACATGAAGATAAATCTTCGTCATCTCGTGTCTTTCATGTTCTTACCATCAGTCTTCTCGAAAAGAAGGCAGAGTTTCCTCAATATTTCCTGTCAAGGCTACTAAGTGTTGTATTAAATAACTAAATGTGGATTAGAAGAAAGGTTAAATGGAGAGGAAGCAAGGACATTCTCCTGGGACATAGTAAACTTATATTCACATACCTGATCCAAAGAATGCTTAAATATTTATATGAAATGCAGGTCACTTGGTAGAGAGACTAAGTTTCACCCAATAATTGTCAGGTAAACATACTGAAAATGGGAAGACTGACCAGGAGACAAATCCTTTGCTGTAGTGACTTCAGACCCTGTGATATTTCATCTGCTTGTTTGGTAGGTAATTTCCTGTTGATAAAATGGTGAAAAATGAGCCTGTTTATATTGCCCATTTAAGATGGCAATGATTTCTCCCCACTGTCTTTCTGAAACAAAGTCGAATGTCATCCTGGTATTTCATGGAGGGCCAGCAGGAGCTGTGATCTGGTAAACTAATTTCATTTGTCTAATTTTCATTTAGTTGCAACCCCTTCTTGGGGAACCAGCACTCCCAGTGAGTACTCAGGGAAAAGATGGTTTACCTTTGAGTTTTTACCAGTATGGCTTAGGCTGTATAAATGCTAGGTGTGCAGAGTATCATCTAATTGTCTAGTTTTCCCTACAGGGGTCTATCCCTGTTAGGCAAACGCTGCGCCAGCCCAGCAATGGCTTGAACCTAACCTGGGTAATAAGTGCACATGAAATTTAGTAGCTCAGCAGAACCCAAAGCTTTTGACAATCAAATGGTTAACCCTTTCACAGATCTGTTTCTTGGGAATTGAATAAATGAGCGTATTGTAATGTAAAGAACATTTGTTGGCTGAAGGCCACCATGAGGGAGATTAGTGGGGGGTATTAAAGATGAAATTATAAAGTCTCAGTGAAAGAGATTCAGTTGAATTCAATGATAAATGACAGTGAAAGGAAGAGAGGGATATTTCTGAGATGAGCTGTATTTCCCTAAAGAAAAATACTTGTGAGATCAGATTTTTAAAGAAGGAGTATTCTTTTTTTATTATTGAAAAGGTTAGATTATATCATTTTTGAGAGCTCTGTTCTACTGAATGTAATAAAAACTGGCATGAAGTGTTTTAAGTTTGTTGATAATTCCATACTATTCTGACCCACTTTATCTGAATATCTTAAAATTCAATTTCACTTGTAGAAGGTATTCTCATATTATCCTGCTATATAGGCTACAAAAGACTGGTAAATCCATAGATGTTCGCGACCACTCATGCAGAAATGAAATATTTAACTACAAGGGTATCTTGTATTTCAGAAGTTATTTGCTGACACTTCATTCTCTGATCCTTGTAGTCCATACAAAATGATTTGCACATAAGAAATATAAGTAAATGCCTTACAAATTGACTTTTTGAATATTTTCTCACTACTTCTAATAGATATTATTAAGTGCTTTCTGCTCTAAAATGTTTCAAATGTTGGAGTTTTTTTATCATTTAAAAGCACATTGCATGCGTTAATCTTCTTAAAGGATTCCTCAGTATTCCTCAACAAAAACAATAAGAAGATAGGTGTGTACACTCTCATAATAAGACCTATGAACACTGATGAGTTTTTATTATGCTTTTTAATTTAACTTTTGTTAAAGGAAATATTAATAATAATGATTTTATTGTAGGAAAAAATCCTTATGTATTTTACCTCAGTCTAAACAGGTAGAAATCACTGATTTTTTGGTTTTTTTTATTTTTTTTTTGCTTAGTTTGAGTGGTTATGAGGATAGAAATCTAACTAATCTTCCTTCTTTAACATTTAGAACAAATTACAGTGCACATTTTATCCAGTAAAAATGCAGCCTCATGTCATTCTAAATCACATTAGGAATCAGTTGAAGTTGGGAAGGTGGATGTTGAACTGTCAGATTTTAGAAGGAGTGGAAAAACTTGAGATCAGATTTTCAGCCTACAAATTCGGATGGAAGAATTTAATCAGCCACTTTCCATGTGCTTCACTGAGTATCAGAAGTTCTGTCTGTCACATACAGATGCGGATGTGAATGTGAATGTCTGACGTGTGTTTCCCAGCTCTACCTAATTGGATAACTACAGAACTGGGATTAGAATAGACAGTTAATAGTCAGTACCGTAAACTGGACAACAGCCAAATTTGGAAGAAAAGCGATATATTTTCAGTGTGAAAATAAACTGGAAAAATATTTAACACTGAGTCAGCTTCTTCACACTGGATTTTAGGATACAGTTATACCTACCACAGAAAATAGATTTCAGTTGTTTGTTTGAAAGCATAAATCTTCAGTTTTCATGTGTATTAAATAGCTTTTGTTTTTATTTTGTGCACCCTGGAATGGAAAGGGAATAGAATGACCCTAGCAAATGCTAAGAAATGCCTACCCCACTCCAAAGAATTCCATTCTTAGTCACATGCCCTGGTAACCCATAAGGAGTCCCAGAGTGTTAGTCGCCACTGTTATGGACGGAAATGTGAACATTGCAAATTTTACCACTATAAAACACTTTCTGAGCCTGCCTCTTGTGCTATGTAAAGGCTATTACCCCATCCAACTCTGCAAACAGTCTGTCCTTTATTATGTGTGTGATAGCATTAGCATCACAGACAGTGTTTATTTTCCTACCAATCCCCACTACAGGACATGAAGAAAAAAGCTTCATGATTGAGGCAGATGCTGTTCAGCAGGATTGGGGCATTGACAGAGCAGGTTAAATAGTAACATACATTTCAGGCATTGTATTGCAAAATTCCGGTAACACATCTGGTCAGTGCCGTTGCTAGAAGTCATAGCCTGACTCCACTGGGCACACTGTTTTGCCTCAGTTCAGTTACTTCCATTTAAATACAGCCTAGGCAGAATGGAAAGGCAATGAGATTTTTGAATAATTTGCTGGAGGGCTTAAAATATCTTAGTAGAACAAGACGACTATCTAAAAAAAAAAAAATAAAATTCTCCTGGGTGGCACATTCATGGCTTCATGACTAATTTGAGATGGCATATTTTTAGAGATACTATGACGAGGACAGAGCTGCTGAATACTAAGACTTCAACCTACTGTCATAATGTGAGGGTATAAGGATTCCTGAAAGGGCACAATACTTGTCATTTAAATTAAAAGTGCCAGGATGGTTGTCCATGTTGTTGAATTTCTGAAATGGCAATATATCTTGGTTTTTTAAGATGTTACCAAAACCCATACTTTCATCAATTCAGCTATGAAGCATTTCAGAATTTCTCTGGGAAGATACACTTTAAATCAAATTGGTAAGTAAAGCAGAATATTAATTGGTTTCTGGTTCTTATTTGGTTTGGGGTAGAATTTAAACTTTTTTTTTTTATGAAACCCTAGAGAGTTTGAAATTACTTGTGAGGATATTATCTCTCTGTGAGATGTATTGCCAAAACTGCAGTTGGTAGGAAGTTTAAAAGTAAAGATTACTCATTTGAGAAGGGCCTCTGATATGTGGTGTTCTCCAAAGTGGTTCTTCAAACTGATTTGCTGCCTTGGTCTGAAACAGTGCAAAGAGACCTGTTTACAGGAAACACAGAAAAATCAGATCTGAGGTTCTAAGGAAGGCAAATTATGATGTGGAATGGCACTTTAAGGTATGATGGAAAACTGGTAGGTTTGGGGGTTTTTGGGGTTTTT
>VWZG01009654.1:860-41144 GCA_013396735.1 Grallaria varia
CATTCCCGTTCCCCCATTTCCCATTCCTCCATTCCCAGTCCCCCATCCCCGTCCCCAGCCCCACTCCCCTTCCTCCATTGCCGTTCCCGCAGCGGCGCCCCCTGCCGTGTGTGACCGGCACTGCAGCGGCGCCCCCTGCCGTGTGTGACCGGCACTGCAGCGGCGCCCCCTGCCGTGTGTGACCGGCACTGCAGCGGCGCCCCCTGCCGTGTGTGACCGGCACTGCAGCGGCGCCCCCTGCCGTGTGTGACCGGCACTGCAGCGGCGCCCCCTGCCGTGTGTGACCGGCACTGCAGCGGCGCCCCCTGCCGTGTGTGACCGGCACTGCAGCGGCGCCCCCTGCCGTGTGTGACCGGCACTGCAGCGGCGCCCCCTGCCGTGTGTGACCGGCACTGCAGCGGGGCCAGCGGCGCCCCGGCCGTGTGCACGGTCCGCTTTGTTGCACACACACGTACATGGACAGACGTAGCAGCAAAGAAAGGGCATTTCCCTTGCCTACACTTTGTGCCCGAAGCCTCCGAATTCCCAAATAATAACTTGGAGGGAGAAGGTTTTTCCCTCTCTACCCTAGGAAGGCTCCTGCTCTCCTGAGCAGACGTTTTGTCGTGTTAAACCAGGGAATCTGACGCTCAGTACAGACCCTGCCACACAGACGAAGTGTTATTACCACAAAATATTCACTCTGCCAATTATTATACCGAAAATTAACCAGCTGTGCTGCTTACACAGAATTCAGAAATTGTATTTAAACCTATTTTGCTCTGGAACAAAATAAGGTACATATCATTGCTTTTTGTCCCCACTTACTGCTCTGTCTCCACATTTATTTACAACATTTAAAATATTTATTACGTTTTCTTAAACGTGTTACTCAGGTTTGTATTACTGAAAAAAAAAAAAGTCACATAGCACAAACCCATTACTGCTTATGAGCTCCAGTCTGTGCAACAGTATTGAACTAGCAACTCTCTTAACAAAACACTCATATTTTGCTGGCTCAATAGATGATTTTGCTGTGTAAATAAAAGGTTTGTAATCTTTGAGGTTCTTAAGTTCTTTGTAATTTTGAGACCTCAGTCAATGTGCAAGAAAAGGAGCAAAATAAGGTTGCTGGTGTATAAAAGGAACACTGTAATCAGCAGCCCTGACCACGTGGATCTGAACACCCACACCAATCAATGGCTAAACCCGTCCTCACTTCTGCAATTCTGCAAAGATCATTTCTTTTCTCCTTGATTGACTTCAATTATGGTGCTTCATTTCTCATACTACTGTATCCTGAGAAGAGATAATGAGCAGTAAAGCTTTTTCACCCATGAAATTAGTGTCAGTGTACCTCTTTTAGTCACGGATTCAAGGACAACAATCCTTTAACTCAAATTATAACTTCAGTTGTTCTCACTGGATATGCCTGAAAAACACTGCAAAAAATAGCTGAAAAGACTCAAGAATCAATTCTGAACCACACAGGTATCAAAGCCATGTTGAACTGTAAATGCAGAGATGGCTAACACTTTGTAAAATAGATTTAAAGTATGAAAGTACAACATAATTCATTATTTTACTGCACCTAAAATATTTACTCTATTTTTAAGGGAGCAGTGCCCAGCTGCTACTTAAGAAAAATAAACTCAAAGAGGTTTTCTCTGCTTTGAACTTGGGTGTCTGCATTGAATTCAGGGCTGGAGACATGAGTTGGAGACTCATCAATGACTAAGGTTCCACAGAATAACTGGACAAGGGTATCATAAACAGATTCTAGTCAGGCAAAGAGGCAGCTTTTCAGCCATGAAAGAAGGCCACAACCATGTCCACTCATTGCCTGAACAAGGAACCAAAGCAATTATGAGGAAGGAAAAGCAGCTCAAGAGTTCAGACTGCAAAGCCCACCCTGAAGCTCTCTGGTTTTGAAGGTATCTAGTGTGGTAAACACACCTGAGTGTGGGCAATATTTTCAGTCACCTGTAAAGTAACATGAGACAAGGCCAGCATTTAAAAATCTGACAGGAAATTACTCATTTTACCCTGAGCTTTATCCAATTTTAAGTAGATTACGAAGTCTTTCAGGTAAGTCAATCAGCAAAATTAAATTTCTTGCATTTGGTCCTACAGCAAATCCGAGGAAAGTCAGTTCTCATAACTCTAAACAGCATGTTAGGAGTCACCTTCCTCTGTCATGCAAGTGAAAGCATGTTCTTCTGAATTAAAAAAAAAAATTAAAATTAACGTATGAGTAGGAATGGTCATGAGAAAACAATAAACTTGGATGTAAAGAAGAGGAAAGGGAAGATTCACACCAAAGACTGAAGAGCTCTGTGGTATATAAATCTCTAATAATGATGCCTAGTTTACAACTAATGAATGGAATCAGTAACCTGAAAGAGGCATTTACATTGTCCTTCAGTTTTAGCAGCTCCAAACCAAATATTTAAGCTGAACACAGAGGAGGGAACCAGCTTTTCTCTTTGCCTCTCCAGTCACAGAACCTTTCTAAAGATGCACTCTAAGTAAAGTAGAAAGCAATTATTTAAATGGCAAATTTAGAAATTCACATACATATCTTTAGGTATTCTGGGCTGTGTAAGCTGTTAAAAAGTAATTAATAATAGTCTATTGGCCCATTACTAAATCAAAGCAGCACAATGTTCTTCTGTTACATGCAAGTATCACATATCAACAAGACAAAATAATTGAAATTTCCAAATATCTACCTTCATCCTCTCAAAATATTGCATGTATGTCTTTAACAAGTTCAAAATACTCTGAGTTTACAAAGATGAAATAATTTTCACAGTAGAAAGCTGTCAGAAAAATTCAGTCTTCATACTTTAATTAACATTACAAGAAAAACTCAGTTCCTTAAAATTCCACCCATAAACCAACACATCTACTGTGGAAAGCCAGATTAAGTTGATGTTAATGAAATCCATCCCATCAGAGCCATCACCTAACTTCTGTACCTGACTCTTATTAAACATTTTCAACTCTTTTAACTAATTTTGTAAACAGGCAGGACTTACTTTTGCCTTCATTTGGCTTGAAATAAATCAAATAACTTCCTAACATAGGATAGAGCTGTTCTAGAAGTGTAGTTTTTATGGGGGAAAAAAAAATTTAAAAAAAATCAAGATACTGAGACATTCTTTAGCAGCACAGATTATTGGCCCTGAGTATCCAGAGGGAAGCAAGGAACCTTATTTTCAGGGGCAATTTAGAACCTCTTAATGCAGGAACCTGTGTAGAAAATGCATCTTCTAGCGAAAACCAGTAACCAGAAAGTCTCCCTTGTAACACAAGGCGGATGGGTCAGACTTGGGCTCCTACAGATCTTCATGGCAGTTCACCACAGAATGCAACTGTGCTATTTTTACTGAAGTGTGCAGACAAGACTACAAGTATAACACCTTACAAGTAAAACCCCAACTCCACCAATTCACTGGCCTTGAAGTGGGTTGAGTCTCCAACCCTTACAAACAGTGAAATGGCAGAGTATTTTTGACAATTTTACTGTAACATCATTTTGTGCCCAAATTCTACTATTCAACCGATTACAGAAATTAGCACTCACAAATCAGTCAGGATTTGCAATCAGTACTCATACCCATGTATATATGTGTACTCATATGTATATATGTGTGACTATAGATACCGATTTGAGTAATTTATTCAGGGTTTGAAAGGAAGAAAGAAGGGAGGGTTGATTTACAGAGGCACATGAAGAGATGGTTCAGAGCAGAAACAAACAAACAAAAGATTAATTTAGAGATTTTTCAAAGCACCTATAAAACCCCCTACTCAATACCATGCAAGGCATGACACCAGCATAGTTGAACAGACACAAGAGCAGCAGCCACTGTTGTTTTTCCTTGTCCTGTTTGCCTGCCTGGGAGCAGGATCACACAGGCTGTAGGTGCACAATTGCTCTGCTCACAGTGCAGCTCCACAGCTGCTCCCACCCAAAAACCACAGATGACTTACAGGAAACATGAGCTTTTTGCCTCAGCCTCAATAAAGAGAAGGAATGTGAAAACTACATAATGTTATACATAAAGGTGTATAATCTTAACTCTGGTTCTCTACATTTTCTCTCCCTCTGGCTCCCCAAACAGTGAACACAACTGAGCTTTTGGTACTAAAACATCTGTTCCCTTAAAATCACATTGCAGTTGTCAATTGCAATTAAAGAGGTGAGCCTTATCGCTCTCAGCTGTTTACCTAATGAGCTGTAACTGTTTTGTCCGTATGGGCTTAGTAAAATGCTGTTCTTAAATTAAAAACCAGGAATAGAGAGCTCTCTAAGACAAGCGGAGAGCAAATCTAGAATTAAAACTGAAAAATACACAAGAAACTTTCTGAAAATGGTATTTTCCCAACTACCCTGTCTTAGATGAAAAGTTCTAAATGTAATTAAAGCTGCACTCAGACTGTGCGCATGGGAGCTCCTGGGTTTAAAACCATTCCCTTCCAGCACAAGC
Organism: Grallaria varia; assembly: GCA_013396735.1. Lineage (NCBI taxonomy): Eukaryota > Metazoa > Chordata > Aves > Passeriformes > Formicariidae > Grallaria > Grallaria varia. The sequence continues at coordinate 5,336 of VWZG01009654.1, forward strand.
AGATATGGCAATTCCCTTTATACATGACTGAGGTACACTGTAAAAGAAATTGTATTTTGTGCTCGTATTCTGATTACTGTATTGGTTAGAAATAGAAATTACCCTGATCTTCAGCATATGTCACTTCTACTCACTTCATATGCTGACAGTGTCCTCAACGATGAACGGTTGTTTTCTCTCCCATTAAAGTTCACCTTACTGACATATTTACAGGAAGCAACCATATGCTCCCTCTATCTTTATTTTATGGAAGTAGCAAGTCAGCTTTTCCCGAATGACAGGTTCATGTTTCTGCATATGTCATACTTTGAGAATGGCCTTCAGAGAAGTTACCTTCTCATAACACATTTCACTGAGACTGCATGACAGAACATGGGCCTGAATTTAGCATTCTGAGTAGCAGTTTATTATTATATTTTGACCAGCAACCTCAAGTTATGCTTCTTTCCCACTTAGTAAATTCCTGCTACCTGAACAAGAACCTGCTAGTAGGTTCTTGTTCCATCTCCTTTATCATCTTCATTAAAACCTGAGGCAGAGTTCTTTCTTAATTTTGGGGCCTGATCCTTATTACTCAGTGGTAGCTTTTTTCTGTTCCTTAACAAAGCCGAAGAACATTTAGGTATTTACTACATACCTTTTGCAGGATGTCTACCTATTCTGAACTTTAAACAGTATCTTCAAATATCAATATAACTTAGCTTTTTCAGGCCCCACCCTATAAACTACCCCCCAAATATCCTTCTCACATTGAATTTCTCTCCTTTACTCCATTATTTTCTATTAATTTTATTAAAATACATCCTTTGAAATGAGAGTCACAGATGCAGAATTAGTTCTGTTCATCATTTAATTAAACCTATAATGAATCAGTATCTGCCTTTTAGGCTTTTTCTGAACAGTTCTTTCATTGAATCCCTACTATTTTTCAAAACAACATAACACCATGTGTTGCCAGTTTGGTGTCAATGAAGTGAAGCAATGACATGGACACTTACACTGAACTCTTAACTCTCACACTATTCTTAATATTTGCTCTCAATTTTTTCATCTGGGTAGTTTAACACAAAATGCTACAAGATTTAAACTTCTTATAATATTGCAGAACAGTCCATAAGCATGTTTCCAGCATTATCCAGAAAGAACACTTACTGTCTTCTCCCAAGGTAATGTCCACCTATTTTTGTGTTAGCAGAACATCCTGAAATACGTCATCATCCTGCAATGACTGGTTTCTTTAGTCTGCCACAACATTAATAACCAACCCCCTCTCAGATTCTAGAACAGATACCTGTTCTTGCACCTTATAGCATCAGTCCTAACCAACTCTAACTTCTGTTTCTTAAATAACATCTAACAAAACAGTGACCTACACAAATGCAGATACTGCATGGAAACCGTTTTCATGCATAGAAGCACTGCATTCTGGGGGGGGACCACAGGGAACCTGCAGACCTCTCGGCAGAGCCAGAAGAAATTGGCCTTGATGAGATAATTGCGTACCCATAGAAGTCACAGCCCTGAGCTAGAGAATGGGAAACAACTTGCAAGTGCTGTGAGAACTCAGAAAACTACAAGTAATGAGATGGATGAATCAGAACAGAGACAGAAAGTTGCCAGTGTGGCCAATGAGTGATTGTTGGTATGTAATAAGCACCAATAATGTTAATGCATATGCACTTAGAGGTGATATATAAAGTAGTTGTGCTAAAAATAAACAGGATCTACACTTTACTTTCTTGGAAATCTTGTCGTGTGTCCGTCCCAACCATGACACATTCTGCTGGGTGAAGATGAATTACTTTGCATGTAAAAGAGGACAAACAACACCAGCTGCGACTCCTTTCCTCTGACACTTCAGCCTTGCTCAGCTGAACCGTCCTGCACTGTTCCTGCCCTGCGCTGTTCCTGCACTGTCCCTGCCCTGCACTCTGCTTGCCCCTCGCTGTTCTTACCCTGCACTGTTCCTGCTCTGCACTGTCCCTGCCCTGCGCTGTCCCTGCACTGTTCCTGCCCCGTCCCTGCACTGTTCTTGCCCCATGCTGTTCCTGCCCCATTCCTGCCCCGCGCTGTTCCTGCACCACACTGTCCCTGCCCTGCACTGTTCTTGTCCCGCACTGTCCCTGCCCCATTCCTGCCCTGCGCTCTCCCTGCCCTGTCCCTGCCCTGCGCTCTCCCTGCCCTGTCCCTGCCCTGCGCTCTCCCTGCCCTGTCCCTGCCCTGCGCTCTCCCTGCCCTGTCCCTGCCCTGCGCTCTCCCTGCCCTGTCCCTGCCCTGCGCTCTCCCTGCCCTGTCCCTGCCCTGCGCTCTCCCTGCCCTGTCCCTGCCCTGCGCTCTCCCTGCCCTGTCCCTGCCCTGCGCTCTCCCTGCCCTGTCCCTGCCCTGCGCTCTCCCTGCCCTGTCCCTGCCCTGCGCTCTCCCTGCCCTGTCCCTGCCCTGCGCTCTCCCTGCCCTGTCCCTGCCCTGCGCTCTCCCTGCCCTGTCCCTGCCCTGCGCTCTCCCTGCCCTGTCCCTGCCCTGCGCTCTCCCTGCCCTGTCCCTGCCCTGCGCTCTCCCTGCCCTGTCCCTGCCCTGCGCTCTCCCTGCACTGTCCTTGCCCCGCGCTGTCCCTGCCCCATTCCTGCCCCACGCTGTTCTTGCCCCGTTCCTGGCCCGCACTGTCCCTGCACTGTCCTTGCCCCATTCCTGCCCCGCGCTGTCCCTGCCCCGCAGACGCACCTTCAGGGTCAGCCTCACTGCGTTGCACTCCTGCAGGGGGTTCAGTTTCAGCGTTTCTCCCAAGTTACTGCAGCCCGAGGTTTGGTGCTGCATCTCACAGCAAACACAGACACCATCACTGTCGAATTTAATCTGTGAAGGAAAAAAAGAAAAAATCAGAAAAAGTATAAAACAAGGAAAACACGCTTCCCAAAAATTGTATTTACAGTTACAAGTGCCAGTAATGACTACTAAATGCAACATGAAAATCTCTGTGCCGAACTCATGAACTGGAATGTTGTCCGTGGGTTAATATAAGCTACAAAACCAGGTAAAATACAGAAAAAGGATACATTATCAAAGAGTGCTACCTTTTATGCCTCATTTTGAAAAATATTTGCTTCCCAGGGCAGATTAAACCACAGTAACTCAACTGAATAAACATAAAATCACACCCAGGGGGGAAAACCAAAAAACAACAGAAATAGGTCAGAAAACACATGGAGTTGCCAACCACTTCTTTGTTCCTCCAAGTAAAGATGGAAGCACAGTGGCTGGATGGTGAGAGATCTGAGTCATCATGCTACCTACACTTTTACATTAAAAAAAATAAATCCTACATTTACAGACAGAAATACACAAAAAAATTTCATAATGAAAATACATGTTTACTATTTTTATTCTTTTTTTCAACTTCTCTGTAGGATGTAGCCAATTTCCTGAACAAAGACAGATAGCACTCCTTGTAGAATTACCTTGCACAGCCTTATATTTACAATCATTTCAACAGAATACTTACTTACAGCTTAAGAGTTCAATAAATGTTTACATTGCTCATATGACCTTAAAAGTTCTGTATGTAATTGTATTTATTTTTTAGTGCCAGCCCTATCAGGCCTATCTAGTACTCTCTCCTTACAGGCTGGTGACCAGGACAGCAGATGGAGCAGCAAAAATTAGAGTCAATTAAAAAAACACAATAAACTTTTCCAGCTGAGGTGCAGATGAATGTTTGCCATGTACTGTGATGAAGGCGTGCTCACGGCAGGATGTTATCTCAGGGGACTTCAATTCCTGAGACTCCAGATTGCCCTCCAGCCAGTACAATTTGTAAAAGGCTTTTAAAAAAACCTGGGTATGTAAATGACACCATTTCCCATATTCTCAAAGGCAGCACTGGTAATAATTGTCTGTGGCAGCTCACAGGGACTGGTCATACCCTATGCCATAGACACTGCAAAAGAAATACAGAAAATATATAGTTTGTGCACCTCCAGGATAGTTGTGGGGTTTACTTCTAATTAGCATACAATTTAATTCACTAAGCTGCTTTAACAATTTCAGACTGGTTTTGGGTTTTTCTTCAAATCCTGTAATGTTCTAATACTTTCTTGAAACAGTGCAAGATCTGAGCAAAACCTCAGTACATGGTTTATGATCAGATGACCTCAGCTCTTCAAGTCAATGTAAAATCAAACCAGTCAATGTCACTGGGGAGGTGGCCTTGCTCCCAAACCTCTCCTGAAGTGGTTCTGATGGCAGATAAATGCTACTGACAAACTTTGAAACTTAAGACTTTGAGTTTCGAGCTGGGCCAAGTTCAGGAGCCAGAAGGCTACACCAGGCAAACTAATATAGGCTTCAGCTGCAAAGAAGTTTTGCAGTGAGGAAAATGGACAAAGCTTTCTATTGTGAGATCATCTATTTTGACTCATGCTGCTCCTCTTCAGTGAAAGACAGTCACTGACTCATGGAGATATGCATTTGACATTTCTGATATGAAATATAGATCCCAGGTCTACTTTTATGACATACAATGAACAGGTGTCACAAAAATAAGACTGAAAATGCTTGGTCAAGATTCCCCATTTATGAGATATTCTCAATGCATTCCTAAAGCTCTTGCATAACTTTGTACTGCCCAGTAACTCTCCTTTAATTTAATTCTTAAATTTATGTGCCAGTTTAAAGGTAAACCGGCAGGAGAAATGAACCCAACTCAAAAGAGTTTAGAAGTCAGAACTACAATTTAATAAAAAGATTACAACAGATACGCTGATACAAAGGAAAATTGGTTTTATCCCACAAAACCCAGTTGTTCAACCCAGCCCCCCAGGGCACAAACAGAATGGTGCTCACCAGCCCCTGTGCTGAGCATCACATGGTCCCCCTGAGTCCAAAGCAAAAAGAAAAGGAAAACCTGTTTTCCTTCCAAAAGGTTGGTGGTCGCAGTCTAGTCAAGAGTGGTAGTTGCAATCCTGTTGAGGTTTTGGTCCTCTTCTCAATTGGATGAGTGGTGGTCTATGTCCCCAGTCCCCAAGGATTATCCATGCTTGGGTTCAGTTGGGAACACCCGGTACCTCCCACAGGGTGAGGGGTTTCATAGCGGGCGATTTACTCAGTGAGTCATAGGATATCTTGGCCTACTTGATGGCCCATTAGCAGACATGACCCATCAGCAGACATGACCCCTCAGGTTGGGTGTGAAGATGCTGATGACTCCTGGAGGGGAGTTATCACACCTGAATCATTGGTGTGAACACAGGGAACCCTCTTATCTCAGTTTTCTCATGCACTGAGCTCACAGTGTGTCAGTTGTCAGGTGTGTCCTGGCAGCTGCTGCAAACAATGCATCATTAACAGTTCATGATAAATGGCAGAGAGGGTATGGAATACACAGTTCCAGTTACACTCACACAGTGATAAACTGGTCCCAGCCACTATAACTAGGACAATTTAGTTAAAAGTGAATTGTTTACATCAAAGTTCCTGCAGAACATGTGGACAATGTTAAGAATCACAGCATATTCAAACCCCCAGAGAGTCACAACCAGACTGGATGCATAGTATTTCTGAAGAGTTTTTAACAATTTGCCCTATTGTACACCTTTTCCTTCAAATGTTCACGAAGTGCCACCTTTGTGAAGTTGTATTTTTGTAACAGAGAGCAGGACAGGAGGCTGAGTGGGCCATTGTAGGTGTGATCTCCACAACCCAGCGCCGGGAGCACCCCTGAGCCCCAGGATGCCCATCCCTGCCCTGCTGTCTCACTGGGGCGGGCAGGAGCAGGAGCTCATACAGCTCTTCTGGGCTCCACATGGGGGCACAACTAATGGGGAGGGTTTGGTTTTTCTTTTGGGGACGAGGGCGGAGAAGTCATCCATTTTCAGTCCTGATCAGACCTCGGATGCCATTCACTGTGTGGCTTCATAAACAGGCCGTAGCACTAACAATAAAGCTGCACTGGAAGAGGGAGGAGGAGTTGGAATTATCCTTCCAGCTGCTGGGCTGGTGTTTGCCAACCTCAGACACAATTACATCAGCAGAGCCTCCAAAACAGTCTGTGTTTAAATCTCTCCTTGGTTGGCAGAGCTCAAGCATAAAACATGATTCACTTCATCCCCTGCACATACCCCTCCCCATCCTGGATATATCAGTGTCCCACTTTGTGATTCTTACTCATTCTAGTGAGCACAGTCAGTAATCACAGCAGAGTCTGTGTACTTTCATATTTATGACAGTTGCAAAGTACATCCTCATCCAACCCATATTTAAGATTTCAATTATCAGACTAAGCTCTCTATATTCATAAATTTTCTTTTAAGTTTATTTTGTCTTGCCAAAACCCAGTCCTGTTACTTCAAAAGGGAAAAAATCCATTAAAATATGACTTCTATGTAGCAGAGGATCAAAACGTGAAATGACACTCCAGATTTATTACAAATAAGTACATACACACTCATAGTCCCTGTTATTTTTTTCATCTGTATCAATTCATCAAATTCTGTCAAGGTATTAGAGGTGTCTTAATAAAGAAGAAATGACTCAGAGAGCACACACATTTTCACCAAAAAGAGTAAGGTAGGGAAGAACTGACAGTGTTAGTTCACATTCTACCTACTTGCATGTAGAATTACCTATTACAAGTGTAAGTCTTCTAGTAAAGGTAGTAAGAGATTTTACTTTTTCTTCTAAATCAAACTTCAGGGTTTTTTAATAGGGAACACAAAAAAGCAAGAAAAATTTCAAAATAAATATAAAAGTTCCAAAGTCAAAAAGTGAAGAAAAGAAAACCTCAGTGGGATGCTTATGGAAAGGAACTTTATAGGGAATTATAGTAGCTTATGCAAAGAGAAAGAATGGGAAGATCCAGTATGGAATAAAGTTGCACAGTAGGGAAATATCAAGATTAAATAGCCGGACTACAGACAAATAAGAACAAAAAAAGAGTACATTTTTCCCCAGGAATTTTAAAAATTGCTTTTCAATATGCACAGACCTGAATGTACATCCAGCACAAAATGGAACACAAAGAAATCTCTGGACCTCTATGTGAACCTGCACTTGCTCTACTTCTCCTTGCTTTGTCTATTCCAGTCAAAGATACTTCAGGGAAAAAAAAAGTCTTCCTTTATAGGTTACTATAACCACTGGCCAATTTCAGCTGTACAAACAAACAAAAAAATTATAAGCCATCATTTTATACAGAGAACTCTGTAACTATTTTTCTGAGTAATAACTCACTGTAAATTTGATTAAAACTACAGCATTTACTTTTAAACAAACAAGTGATTTACAAGACAAGTGTATATACTCAATAAAGACAAAGAAATGTAACACTCTGTCTTGCACGGTAATGGAATATAAATTAAAATATATTAATTGCTCTACTCATACATATTAAGTACAAATTTTAGAGACTGATTATTTGAAAAAGAAATTCCCATATAGAAATGTTTCTGATAACATTAATGAACAGCTTGAGTGTGTAACTGCTCTGTAGACATCGTACTATCACTGACTTAAAGCAGTGTCTTGAGGTTATGGCTGTTGGATCTGCAGTTAATCATGGGGAAAGAAAAGCCAATTAATTTTTCTTAACAAGCCATTAAAGCTACTGGCATTTTTTCCCTTCAGTGTTGAATGTTGCTAAGCTGCAGGATAAAGAGCACAAACACTAATTTCACAAATTACACATTCAAAATGTTAACATATGGTGAGCACATTTCTCATATTCACACAAAAATGCATATTATGGAATCTACAACAAATCCCCAGTGTTTAAAGCAAAATAAGGTCATAATGCCTTGTTCTTCTTCTTCATCAAAAAAACTACTCTACATGTGAAATGCTGCTGAATTTAAACTCCACAATACCGTAGATACATCACTTTTAAAGCCACGCATTCAGCATGAATGAGTTTGACAGAAATATCACAACTAAAAGATAATTTATTTTGAATTCGACTTTTTTACTACACTGTGCTTGGAAATTTACTGTTGCAGTTACATGGGACATTAACTACATGTCAAAGCACATGTCTGCAGAAGCTAGGTTTTCACCCCTAGAGCTGCACCACAATACTATACATTGGATCCTAGAAGGCAATCAGAGGTTTTAGATTCGATAACGTACACTGTGCAGGAATGCACAGACATACAACACTGAAGTGAGCCATCTAAGGAACTAAAATTAAATATATGCTTAGAACAATTTGTTAAGAAACTTGAGATTTTTCAAGTAATAAAAGGTAATAAAGTAATTAAATATGTTCAACATAATATACCACCAACCCCTGAGTCGAATCCTGGCCCTAATCACAAAGCAGTGCTGTTCACTGCAGCACATCCCTCTCAGCAGGTGGACTATGAGAACAGAACTCTAGAATTTCATATACATGAGCATTTCAACAAGGTAATATTCACATGCAAGTCCCCAGAGTGACTGAAGTGGGATTCTGAGCAATGAAAACCTAAAAAGTAAGATCTGGGCAGAAGAAACTGTTTTGTGGGGGTTTAGTAGTTATGATAAACAGCCACAATGAAATCAAATTGCCCTTTCATAGCATAACATGCTGTGGCAAGCTAATTAACATCTCATCATACTCTGAAAATTGAAACTACAATTTGAACCCTTGTTTTATCCTCTTTAGCCAGATCAATGTTTCAGTAGTCCAGAGGAAAATCAGCACATTCCATCTGTAGTAGGAAGGGAAAGGTCAGGGAAGTACAAATGAAATGTAACGGTTGCCTTTTAATTTACTTGCCAGGTACACCAGCTCTGAGCTACTGAGCAAGGAAGAAGTAAATACATGTTTCCAAAATCCCAGTGTTCCCTCCTGCTTTTCTTTAGGGCCTTGCTACAATCCTACATGAAGATGTGGCAAGAGGCATTGCTGAAGCACCTGGAAAATCAACCAGTGGGGTACAATGTCCAGACACAAACCTGAGCTGTTCATTGCAGTGACACTCCAGGTCAAAATTTGAAAATTACAGCACACAGGTCACAAAATACAATTACATAGTTGCATTATGTAGTCAGGAAAGCATTCATCTTGAGAGGCTAATTATTCCTTCCTCCATGCAGGTACAACGCCTTTTTTGTAAGTCTCCATGGGAAGCTCTGATACAAATGCAGTAACTTCTAAATAGTCCTAATATCAAAGGAAGGATCTCAATACAGATTTGTAAAACTCACTTCAAAGGTCTTCCACAAAAAATACTATGACACCTCTTTTTTAATAAAAAAACCCAAACCAAATCAAAAAACCAACCAACCAACAACAACAAAACCCAAAAAAACCCTACAACACAATCTTACAGCAGTTTCAGGTTCCACCAGTTGATTTTTCCAGCTCAGCAGCACAACTCCAATACCCCATGAAAATGAGAGCTGGAAACTTTATCAAAAGTTTCCCAAACCAAGTATTTTATAGGGAAAACCCTCTCTTTTCTCCTGGGGTCAGTGCTGGCTTTCCACAGCCAGCTGTCTGGCTCCATCCATTGGGTTCTTGACTCCCACCTCACCTGGAAGTGCCAGACATGGTGGAAGTGCCTGCAGGACACTCCTAGCAGAGTTCTTGGCACAGTTCTTGCAGAACAGCTCAAACAGCAGCTCAAACACTGCCCTCGGGGGTAGGGGAGTGACACTGATAAGGGGATTTATCTTCTATAATTGATAATTGATATATCCAATATCTATTATAAAGTATGTTTAGTAGTTATTTTCAATCATTTGAACATGAAAATAGCCTGCACACGGTAAAGAAGAGAGCCAAGGCCACTCCTAATAATAATTGGCCTTGTGGATTCTGTAGATAAATATAATAGGATAGATATCCTATGGAACTAAGATAACTCAAGGAAGGTGTCAAAAGAGTAAGATAACTACAGAAATTCGCCAATTAGACCAGTTTGAGTTGCCAACAAACTGGTTATGGCTGCTTTCTGAGCCAAGCTGAAAAGGGCCCAGCGAGGAAGACCTACGATCTTCATCCCCAAGCCCCCCAAAGACCCCTGCCCAAGACCACTCGAAACCAATGCGCAAACTCAGGGCGGAGAAAATGGAAATTATTTCCGGGAACTGATTAGAATAAGCCTGCCTTTTCTAAGAAAATAATGCATATGTATGGAGAAATAATAAATATGTATACTGTAATTGCATCTAAACAAGCCTGTGAGCGCAGACAGGGACGCACATTTTAGGAGGAGCGACTCCCCCCGGGCACCCAGTGCTGAATAAATGTCCCTCTCTAGAACCTCTTGGGTTGTGGGGTTGTTATTCTGCAAATCAACAGGGAAAATGGACCGCAGGGTTACACAGCAGGGGCAGGCATGTGATGGGTTCCCCCAAAGCCAGGTGGTCTGAACCAGCACGTGCCCTGCAAAACACCTGCTGGAACATTTCGTGTTGTTGGAACTGAGCTCTGTGAAATTGTACTGTGTGCAAACAGAATTCCAAAGGGTTCTATGGGCAAAATCCTGAGAAGAAAGGACTCAAATGATGAAAGAGGGGCCGCACAAGCGTTTCGTGGAGTCACCTGTTGGTGTTCGAAAGGAAAATGTTGGTTTTGCTTATCATTCAGACCAGTGTCTTGGGGTGCTTATGTGCAGGTCTTCCTAATTTTTAATGAGTCCTCTGAGTGCATACTCACACAATTTAAACAGATTGATTGATCCGCTGACAGATTATACTAAAAAGAGCACTGATGAACATCTATAAACACTCTCTAATCCATTTGCCAATCTTACAATACAATGTCATTTACTTCCAGAATTTGGAGGAGCTGATAATTGTTTTATTGTTTACTTTAAATCAAGGATTTCTGTAGTGAGTTTACTTCTGTAGACATCTTTGTAAGTCTGAATCATAAAATATGTTAGAGTTTAATGCATATGTACTTTTTTCCTGAGACAAAAACATAAAGGCTCTATGTGAAATGTAACTTTTAGTGATTTAGAGCATAGCATGCCACATCGCGGTAATTTGTATTATTCTGTATTTCATTTAAGCAAAACAACATACATCTACTTTGGAATTTTTAAAAAAGAAGTAATTTGGATTGGTAAATAACACATTAGCATACACATACCAGAGCATTACTATCAGTGCATCTGTGAAATACAGTGCCTCTACAAGGAGCTGTTGGATGAAATCCTGATATGCTGACATCAAATGATAATCACTGCATTGCTCTGATGTGCCCTGTGTTCCACCTACTTGCTGAAGCATTATTGTTGCCATGACACCAAGAAACAAATCTTTCTAATATTAAAACTTAATTTTTCAGTAGAAAAACACTGTAAATCCATTAGCACTTTAACTCTCCAGCTTTTGCCAGAATGATTTTTCACGTTGTAATGCCTATAGATTGCTCTACTAAATGCCTACTGTTTGGGAAATTCAAAGAATACGTGTACAAAATCCTAACAAATGAAAAATAAGATCCTTGCCCTTCGTAAAAGACTTGTTTTTCATGACTCACCAGCTGACAGCCTTCCAGGGACTTCACCAGCTGAGCGTTCTGGCAGGAGAGGATGGACCCGGCCAAGTTCAGCATTACACACACTGCAGACAGCAGCATGAAAAAGGTTATCTGGGAACAAAACACAGCCTACGGTTATCCACTGCCAGAGGCAAACTAGGAAAAAGACAATTCAGATGGGCAAGAGCTTCTAGCCTGTCATACAACTGCATGCATGGCAATGTATTATATATTTTAAAGAGAGTAGGGTATTTAATCTGACAACATCTTCAGTCTCACACTACAAGAGGAAGCTAACTCAAAACCAGGCTTGACTATCATATGTTTTTCTCCAGCCATTTGAAAATAATCTATTTATCTCCCACTTCTATCACACACTCTGAAATTTTCGTGGGTTTTATTAATGAGAAATGCTAAAAAGAATTGAAAGAAGGTGGTTTTTTTTTTTAGCAGGAGTAATCTTGAAACAATTTAAACACCTTTTGATGATGACATGGGTATCTTTACCAGGAAAAGTATTTGTCCATATTATGTACCTTGAGTTCCCACAAGCTGGTGAAAAAAGGTGAATAACTACTTGGTTTTTAAACCACAACTACAATTTAAGCAGCACCTTCCATATCAACTACTCACTGTGTAATTAATCCTTTTGCCTCATCTCAAAATATGTCAAAACAATCATTAACTTGATTCCATCAGCTTAATTACAATTTTATTTCTTTAAATATAAAAAACCTGGCCCAGCGTGGGCAGACAGAAATCTCAGTATGTTGGGAACTGGAATGGCACAGGCAATAAGAGGCCAAGAATGAACAAGTGCCCAATGTACGGTCACCTTAAACATTCAGTGCTGACATTGCCATAACTCCACAGGAGCAGGAGTGCATAATCTGAAATTAGGAAGAAATTCTGTTGCATCTTTTTCCAAATGCATGCCCACAGTTTACAACCCTTCACTGTTCTCAAAAGATGTTATTTTTTGTCAATGTACATGCTATGATTATTTTTGGCAACCTTAAATCCCAAATGGTTGTATTTTTTTTCAGTGGTTTCGGGCAAAAAAACCCTCCCTGTAATCTCCACAGAATTAACCAAAGGACAAGAATTTGTGCTACAAATTTTAGTTGCCAGCTTCAGCTTCTTCCAAGCATCGCATCTGACAACAAGGGCTGTAACCTACACCAAGTTTATCTATCTTTGCAGTACTCTCTCCATACCAGCATTCATTAATGAAGAAGTTTCTGTTGGTGTTTCCAAGGTAACCTCTTCCTCCCATCACTGGCAAAGAAGGACAAGAGAGAAGAACCTCGCACTGCCAAAATCACGTAACAGGCTCTGAAAACTCCTGCTCTTCTCCTTGGGTCCAACCTCCCGCTCTGCAGAGAAGTCACATTTCCAGGCAGCAGCCACCACATGGTCCCCTATCAAATGCTGCAGTTCTTTCTCACACTTGTCTTTCCAGTTTTGTTGGTTTATGCCTCACTTCTCAATGTCCCAGGCAATGAACCACCCCTAAGCTGGGCATGGAGTTGGAAGGGAAAACTCAAGTTCCCTTGCAAGTCTTTTGAAACTACCTTGCCTCCTGCAGGGCACAAAGACCCTAACAAAAGTAATTGAAGTATTTCCAATCTCCTTCCTTGATGCTTCTCAGCTAAATACCTAAAAAAGCCTTCTACGGATGGACAAGAACACACCCATTACATTATTACCACAACTTTAGACGTTACCACCATGTTGGAAGGCACAGCAGAGAACAGGAGGCATAAAAGTATCAATCACCACACTAACAAGCACTTAAAAATACGCTCTGTGTGCTTAATGTTTTTATCACCAATCAAACTTTTCTAACATTGGCACGTGCAGCAAAAATAAATGTACCTGCAACTCTCCGAAAGAGTGGTCATTGTGGATTATGATGGAGAAGCAACACTACATCAAGAAGCACTGTAGATGAAGGCAGAGACACATTACTCATCAAGTCAAGAGTGTCTAATTTCCACATTAATATTTTCCTCAAAAGGAAAGCTACCAAATGTTGTTCAGTGTGACATATTTGCAGGAGCAGTACAGAACGAGGAGGAAGGAGTGTCAGATGTGGTTAACCCAACGATCGAGGGAAAAAATTTACACGGAGGAAACGCCCGAATCGAGTGTCAGATACTGAAGGGCCACGACATCTTAATGCTGCTTTAAAACTACATCCCTACGATTTTCACCTTTCTAGTCACAGCACATAAACAAGTTAGAATATTCCTAGAATTCAGGAAGAGGCATCAAAAAAGCTCCCAAAGCCACCAGGAATTAGTGCATGAACAAAAAGTGATGTGAATTGATTTATTATGACACGGTGCTAGCAGAACTAATTGGAGAAGTCACAGCTGATATTCTACACAAAGTACTCTATAGAAGAAATGTTAATGGACTTGCTACTTAAATGTTACCATAGCCCTAAACTAATTCTACAAAACTAACTAGCTCTGCTCAGAGGCAATGATTTAAAATGATGTAACAACTCACAATGTGAGATGTCACCTTGCACCTGGAATTATAAAGGAGACAATTCTCTTCAAGACCTTATTCTGCTTGCTTCTATTTCCTTGCTTCCATAATTCTGGGGTTCAGGTTACATGAAAGAAGTTCTTCTGGCCATCTCATAACTTCTATCTTTATGAATAAAACTATTAAAAGTTCAAGTCTTCGCATCAGCTCTCCACCAAAAGAGAAAAACAAGTCTAATGCAAAGTGGGGCCGAGGCTCAAGGAATGTATCTGCTGCACTCCTGAATGCCAGGGCTGAAGGACATACATGGCAACAGCAAACAGCCTTCCCAGTTTCTATTTAATCATCAATCACGTTGTTTGATTTTAGATGAACTCTGAGAGATTCACAGCATATGATCAAAGATGTCGGGACGTCTTCAAGGAACACTTTCTTGATCATTTGATAGTTTTTCTTCTTTCTGTTTATGAATCAAAGCCTCAGTGACAGTTTAGGGAATGGTTACACTAACAATTTCTCCGAGTTCTATCAAACTTCTTCCCAGTCAAGGTTTCTAGCTTTATTTAATTATAGATTTACACAAACAGCTGGACTATCAGTGAAATGGAAACACAAAACTTTTTGCAGACTAGTTTGAAATTTATTGATGAATCATTCTCTTCAGAAAGGGGTACCTTATTTTCAGCATTTGTATTTCAGGAACAGTCGAGTCACACTATTGTTTTCTTAAACTGTTTCAGACTTCCCTTTCCCAAAAGCATTGTATACATCAAATGGAATAACTGATTTATAAGTACACTGATAAATGATGAGTTGTTTGCTGTATTGTCTCTAGCTAAACTTCGATGTTGCTTTCATTCAACAGTGCTTTGGGAAATGCACTATGATTTTGTTTTCAGGACTATGGGGTGGAACTAGATGATTTCCCAAGGTCCCTTCCAACCTCAAAGATTCTGTGACTGCACCTAAACATTTGATGTAGGTATCTTTCCCTCCTATGCTGGAAGAGTAATATTTCTCAAAACTTTGGGAAGGAGTCAAACCAAATTTATAATTCAACCAACTCCTCTCTATTTCTTCAGAAAGCTGGCAGAATACAGCAACATAAAAAAGGCTGCACTGGCCCTATGCTATGGCAGAAGAAATAAGGAAGGGCAGAGCCACACAGGGCTCCCCTTTTCACTCCGTTTCTGAGAATTACTTTAAATGTAAATATGCAGAGTATATAAAGAGTGAGTTTTCATCCTTGCAGTCCCAACATGCACATTGAAGAGGAGACCACACCATACAAATCTGCACAGCATCCAGAAATCAGTTTCCCCCATACTTTTACAAGGGACAGCTCAGAGTAACTGACTTTTCTTACTGAAAAAACCCCACAAAACAAAAAAAAAAAGCCACACTCTAGTCCTAAGAGGTTATCTTTCCACTATAAAGAAGTTATTTGTAGTTCTCTCTTTAGTAAAACTTGACCTTTTAGAAAATTATTAGTATTCTCAGATTATTTGTGAACATTTTCCCTGCATATTTCTTAAATGCAGATACAAACATACATCTGCCTTCAGAATGTCCCAGAGTAGATCATCTTAATTTTATGCATGTCACAAAAAAAAAAAAATCAAAGGGATTTACAAAAGCTGATACATTCTCCACCCTCCATTCTTTTTCATCACTTTCATTTTTGCTTCTCAATAATGCTTCTCAACTGTCCTCAATTAATTTATTCTCTTTTGTTTTTACAAAATTTTTTTATAATCTTTGGACTTCCTTTCATCTTATTTCCCATAGGCACAGTTAAAACTGTATTACCTGAAAAAATGAAATCTTTAATCCTTACTCTTACTGTGTCTTTTACAATTTGTTCTTGAATTGTTAGGAGGTAAAAAGTGAAAAAACAACTTTAGCATACACCAGAGTTTGTGACTTGCAACAGAAGACATTAAAACTTTCGATTTTCTGTAAATACATGGATTTCTACCAAAAAATGGAGTGAGAACAGCACTGAGAAGGACTTGGGGGTGTTGGTGGATAAGAAGCACAACGTGACCTGGCAATGTGTGTTTGCAGCCCTGAAAGCCAACCATGTGCTGTGGGCACAGGTGAAGGGAGGGACTCTGCAGAGCCAGGTCCAGCTCTGGAGGGATGTGAACCTGCTGGGCAAGTCCAGAGGAGGCCACAGAGATGGTCCAAGGGCTGGAGCATCATTGTTATGGAGCCAGGCTGGGAGAGCTCGGGGGGTTCAGCCTGGAGAAGACTCTGGGGAGACCTGAGAGCACCTTCCAGCACCTAAAGGGGCTCCAAGAGAACTGGAGAGGGACTTTGGACAGGAGCATCTGGTGATAGGACAAGAAGGAATGGCTTCAAACTAGATATTAGGAAAAAATTTGTCCCTGTGAGGGTGGGAAGGACCTGGCAGAGGTTTTCCAGAAAAGCTGTGGCTGGTCCCACCCTGGAAGTGATCCAGGCCAGGTTGGACAGGGCTTGGAGCAACCTGGGCCAGTGGAAGGTGTCTCTGTCTGTGGCAGGGGTTGGACTTAGATGGCCTTTATGGTCCCTTCCAACCCATCCTATTCTATGATTCTATGAAGTTGTACAAGAAATCAAAAAACAGATGTTAAAAGCTACAGTGTGACCGTACTACTCTAAAGAAGTAAGTTTATGATGGCACAATTTCTTAAGCAAAAGGAGAAAAATTCAATAACCGGAGAACTTCAAATTTCATTACAATGAGAACTTCAAATTTCATTACAATGATAATTTGCATCTCTGGTCTCTGTATAAAACAATCTTAATTGATTCTAATCCTATTTTCCTATGCATGCTCCAACTGTGTAGTAAATAGGGTGAACCTTGACATCAAACTCAGTTAAGTCACTCTTTCACTAATTTGTTTTAAACCCTGCTTTTTGCCAGTACCTTTGATGGTGGTACTTTAAGCGACCCAAACCACCAATTCACGACACTACTGCATATTTATCCACCAGGAGCACAGTAAAAAGGAACAGCACATAGTAAATATAGTTTGAAGAATGACATACTCCATTTCTGAGAATTACTTTAAGTATAAATATGCTGAGTATATCAAGAGTGAGTTTTCATCCTTGCAGTCCCAACATGCACATTGAAGAGGAGACCACACCATACAAATCTGCACAGCATCCAGAAATCAGTTTCCCCCATACTTTTACAAGGGACAGCTCAGAATAACTGACTTCTTACTGAAAAAAAATCACAAAACAAAAAAAAAGCCACACCCTAGTCCTAACAGGTTATCTTTCCAATATAAAGAAGTCATTTGTAGTTCTCCCTTTAGTAAAACTAGTAATACTAGTAGTAGTTTTGAGTGGTTTGATAGTCAAGACAGTAACACTTAGAAAAAATGTTACCTTCTGTGCTGATGAAACTGATTACTCAGCATCACCGCACAGTGTAACTGGAGAAAAACCAGGCATTGCCATGGTGAGCTTGTTTCTGCAATCCTGCCAATCCTCTGTGCAAGGGTAAACAGCTCCTCGCCAGAAGATCTTGCTTTGCCTTTCTTTGAGGGAATACCTGCGTATATTTTGCTTTACAATCTGTACCTGCAATACCATGTCTATGTGTTTTTTCCTGTTAATTCCCGTCCTGCAGTTCTCTGCAAAGTTGTAACATCCTCTTTAAATGAACTTTGTTTTACATTATTGAAATACTGTACAGAAAGCATTGGTTTTGAGACCCTGTAGTTTAACATTAGATACTACAGACTTTTTCCAACTACATTATATATGTATGCATACATTCAACAGGATTTATAAGATATACATTTTAACACGCACATTTATGATGTGTGAAGCAGCAAAACCAGCCAAAGGTAGATGTGCTTGTCTCTGTAAACCATTTATAAGTAGATTTAAAAACTTGCCACATGGTAGTTTAATCACAGAGCTTTGGCTTACATGGAATACAGACAGTAACATTTACTGTCATTTGTTCTACAGAACTTAAGAGTTTTCCTGACAGAGATGCAGAAGGATAAAGCCAGAAGGAAATCTCAACATTTATGACCACCAAGCATTATAAACAGTGAGATCTATGTCAGCATTAAGTTAATTCAAGATTATTTGGGGTACAAACACAAGCCATCTGGTGGATCAGCCACATGCTGAATGTGATATGAAGTGTTCTGAGTTTTCTGTCAAGTCAGCCTCTCCATCAGAAACAGACGTGCACTCTCTTTCCCTGCAATGCAGACAAGCAGCTCATCTCATTTCACCATGGATTAAATAACATTTTTATGGCTAATAGTGTGTTCTTATGTGAGTAGCCAAAGCACTGTACATTCCTACCCTACCTTCTTTCAGACTAATGTTTCTTGCCTATCTCCCTAAATAATCACATCCCTAATAAAAAGTATGAGGCTTTGAGATCTGCTATACTGAGTTACAGGTAATAGTCGGTATACAATACTCCCACCAGTCCCTTCAAAACAAGATTAATTCTAACCAAATTAAGTAGCAGTAATTATATTTTGTTTCTATTATTACCACAATAATTTTAATTATTACTATCTTCATGATCTAATTGATATTTTTATTTTTCAATATATTTAATGCAATGTTTTTTCTCTATTCTCCAGTCATTCATCCAGGAAGAAAGAGTTCAGAATAAATACACTGAAGTTTTGCCTGGTAATCAGATATCTCTTCAATCCCAGAATCTCCAGCCTCAAAGGGCAGGGTCTCTCCCTTCTGCTCAGTGCGGTGCTCTGGGCATTAGGGAGCAGATAAGTAAAAAGCATAAGCAGCTACTTACGGTGGGAAGCCACAACTAGACAAATTTAGACTAAAACCTGGATTTTTAGTAAGCTTTATTAACTACTGGAATATTGCATCTATGAGCACAAAGGAGTGGTAATCACAAGGACACCACCAGAGAGTATTTTAAAATGTATTTCAATAAATCTTTTGGACTTTATGCCATAACCCCAAAGAAAGTTTCGAAGCTCCTGATCAAGGCTGTGTTATGCTCCTGATCATACTCCAGATCATAGCACATTATTTTATTGATGCCTTCTGCCCTTGTAATTCATTCAACTATAAAATGTACAACACAAAAATATTGGAAGATAAAACTCATTTAATTACAGATTATAGAATCAAACAGATAATACACATATAATTTTAAATAAAACCAATTAAAAAACTTACGAGACAGAAATGGCACTCAAACCAACATTGTTGACTAATGGTTTGCAAATGTACAAGGAACAACAAAATTTATCTTCCTGTTATTTGCCTCATAATGGATTTTTTTCATGATTAAATTATAACACTTTTAAAACTATTTCTCAACATTTGGCAAGAAGAGACTGAATGAAAGTGTCTTGGCATTTCAGATCTGCTTAAGTCAGTATTCCATGTCCTTTGCCTAAATTAAAATAAAGGTTTCAAGCAATGTTCTACATTAAATAGGCAGAAATATTCCCTGCTGTGTGGCACAGCATCAGGTTAAACACTTCAAGGCTTTTATGTTAGGAACCATAAATTACATTTTGTTTTATCCTAAGTTATTCAAACCCATTCAATTCCAGACATTATTAAATTAAATTACACTTTAGATAAAATTCCTTTTGACTAGGTCTAACGAGGCTATTTAACTTTTTAAGAGAAAGCTGAAACCTTGGCGTAAACAATAAAATCCATGCAACTATTTCTAATTTCAAAGACAAATAGCTCAGCTGAAAACTTTTAAACTTGGTGTACATGATTTTACTGGCCACGTTATGGTCCTATGAACTTGTTTTCATTCTAAGAGATCTTGCAATTTAATTAATTTATGATTAGTTTCTTGGTTGCATCTTCTGTACCACTGTGCAGTAAAGAACAACAACAATAAAGCTGGACATCTGACAGTTGCTGTCAGGCTTTTCAGGAACCCTGGAAACCAAACCACGGCCCTGCCTCTACATACGGGTGTACAGAGCGACAGATACATGTAAAGATGAATTTATACCAAAATAAATATTCATTATCTCATAATAAGAGCATTCCACTCAATAACTCCAAGGAATTTTCTGTCAGTAAAAACAATGGCCACACAGATTATATCCTCAAGCATGCTATGATTAAAAGACTGTAAGACAACATTGAGTTCAGCATTGTCATATTCTATGTATGTATTATTTTTGTAATGCTGTATTAAAGCAGGAGCAATTACACTATTTATTTTAGTATTTTTAAGGAAAGTATAAAAAGGGGCCTGATTTAGTAATAAAAACCTTGTGCTCTCAGCTCAGAAACATTAAGCAGAAATTTGTCAAAAGCAGACATTTCAGCATCTACTAATTTGCTGCTATTTTGATTCTAATTAACTCTTTTAGCATCTACACCTTTCTGTAATACATTTAAAGGAACAAGGAGTAGTTTTTAGGAAGTCTGGTAACTAATCATTTTCCCTTCAAAGCCTACACAAAAGCTACTACAGAGAGTCTTACAGCTCATGGAACACTTGAGCTGTAATTTGAGAATGAAGCACCAGATAACTTGCAGTACTATTTGAAAAATGAAAAGTCCAATCCAAACTAGTTATTTTATTAATTGCTCTGCAGGTTATATCATCTCCCTACCAATCCTAGCAGGGCAGCAAACTCATCTGGATGCAGATGTGCAGTCATTCATTTTGCTGCCTGTCAGCCTGTTCCAAAGCCCTTCATGGCCCAACCCGAAGCCATTCCTGCCCGCTCCACTCCCTTTTCCCTCATCCCAGGGAGCAGCAACAGAATTTAACTGGCACGTTTCAGGCATACTTACTTCCCTGTCAAAGGATTGTGCAGCCCCACTGGGGCATCCTTTCCAAGAGACCCTCGTTGCTTTGGCATCAGTTTGCCACGTGGCCAAGGCATTGCCACTGCTTTGTGCCAGCTCACCCCGAACGTCTCACCATTCCCCTTCAGGACCTTGGCAGCAGAGATTCCTGAAAGGAATTTTGTGTGCCTGCTGGAATCCTTGGGCCAGTCAGGTGTTCGACTGTGACAATCTGTTTCACAAATGACCACCATGTCCCTTTGCCTCCCCAATGTTTACGGGAAGGCATTAGCTCCCTTAAATTCACCCTCAAGATTCTGCATGTTGTCCCTCACTACAAAGTATCCAAACTTTCAAGACTTCTAATAAATATTGATACATAAACATACAACAAAAAATTATAATACAGATTCTAAATTACCTAATTACAGAATGCACATGGTATATATATTGTATAGTCCATACCTTGTATTATGGTGTTGAATTTTTTTAAAACTTAAAACATGACACTACTTTTCAGCTTCACTCATTAGAGAAGTGCATTTTATACTGAACTTAAACCTCAGGGGCCTACAGACTACTGCTGTATAAAGAGAAGCTATACTTTTTTTTCAGATCAAATTCAATCTATCTCTTGAAGTATTCAAGTAAAGCAACACACGTCCAACAGTACTTTTAACACAACCAAGTTTGCTGGTAATTATTTTCACAGCACAGCACAAGCTGAAGTTCTGTCAAATATTCTACTGAAAGTGCAATGGGGAGTAACCAGCCTGTGCACTGCAGAATCTCAGTCAGAGTTTGCCACATGAAAATAAGCACTCAGAAGAATCCCCCAATGATCTGTAGTTAATACTGCAACAAAACTGATCAGATAATCTTTACTATATGTGCAGGCAGTCAAAAGAAGTAATTTGGACAAAAGAGTAGTTTTACATAGTAGTTTATATTGTCTAATATGTCACTGACATTTCAATTTATGCATCAGTCCTTCCCTAAATAAAAAAATTCATCCATGTGAAATGTAACTATTATTTTCAAAGCAAAATAAATCAAACAGCAGGATTTTAATGCTACTCAAGACTCTGTCGATTTGAAATGCTTCAAAAATGACTGTTTCAGCTCTACAATCAGGGGAAAAAAGTGGAGCTGATATCCAGCAGAATCATGAACACTTCAAACATAAATGCTTACTGAATCAAAGTTCAACCACATAAGCTGGATTTAAAAATCTGTAACTACCTCAGCAATACCGCTTTGATTTTCCTTCCAGCATTCTCTCCATGGAAGTAAAAACTGAAACTTCTTTAAAGTTGCCTAATAAAATGTTATTTCTCAAAAATGCTCCACGACAACAGCAGAACAGGAAAAGGAAGGTGACATTTCGGACATGAGGAAAGACAACATTTTTCTAAATTAGTTTTGTGTATAAAAAACAATTCTTATTTAAACAAAACAGTCAGCTAAACTAGTAAATAGAAATAATTTTTTTTTTTTAAACTGTGAGTAGTCTAGCAACTTTAAACCAAATCTATTTTAAGACTGAATTTATACTTCCACAGCAACTGCATAGTAGGTTCATCCATCTAAACAATACATCACTTTTTGCAAGTGTCACATTGCTGGAAGGATTCACCTCCATGCAAGTGTCAGTAAAATGCTACTCCGTATAAATTAACCTTCCCTAACATCTGTAGCAGAATTCCCTGAGGAAATAAAAGCTTATGCTGTCCTGCTGACAAGAACAGGCATCAAAAGGCTGCACAAGCAGCCCTTCCTGGCAGAAACATAATTAGAAAGAAGCAGGTTGTAAAGGTCAGATCCAGAGATCCTTTGCATCTGTCTTTCCCAAGATACTAATGGCAATTAACTACTCATGTGCAATTATTCTCCTTAATGAACAACTGTGCTGTCTCTCTGAAAGCCAGCACACCAGAACACCTTCATTTTCATCATTAAGGACGAAGGGTCCTGTCAGGTAAGTGAGGTCAGCAAGCCGTGAGTGCTCATTGCGAACAGGAGCACCGAGGCAAGGCTGCGGTGGGGACAGGAGTTCTTCCCCATCTGATTCTAATGTGACCTCATCATAATTCCGACTGCTTAAAGAAAAATTGCACACACATCTCTAAGGGAGACTTCCAAGAATAATTTCATGCAGATCATCAGTACGTGAACTTTAGGATTTCTAAGACCTTTACTCATATATCAGAAGGAGAACTGAATATATAAAGTTGTTGGAGATTTCATAGCATCTGTAGCAAGGAAACCCAAACACTCAATCATGGATGTGTCTAGCTCAAGATCCAAACCGCAATTCACCTGACAAACAAATTCCACTGGAAGTATTTTTCTTCAACAAGAACAGGATAATTAGATTCTCTTTGGGTAACAGTGCGTTTCCTTCCATTTGTCACACAAACAAAACTGAAGTCCCATGAGTTTGGGTTGTACAAAGAATGAGGAGCCCAACTTTACATTAGTCCATGCAAGTATTTATTCTACTTTTAAATAAAAACATTTCAAATGCAGTTCCTCTCGTCTAAAGAAATTTTTGCAGCCACTGCTTCCTCACCATTGGAAATTGAAGTACAAAGTCTGACAAACAGTTTCTGTGTTGCCGAACTACCAAGCTCCGGCGACGCCAGACAGAAATTAATGTACCATGGAGGAAGAAGAAGTGCTGAAGGATACCAGTGATACCAGACAGAAACTCATTTACCATGGAGGAAGAAGAAGTGCTGAAGGATACCAGTGACACCAGACAGAAATTGATGTACCATGGAGGAAGGAGAAGTGCTGGAGGATACCAGTGATACCAGACAGGAATTAATTTACCATGGAGGAAGAAGAAGTGCTGGAGGAAACGAGACTCACACCAAGAAAGGGTTGAAGAAATCACACTGTACAAGGTCTACTGAAAACTCCCAGAGCGATGGGATGGAGCCCGCAATGAATGGACCATCAGCTGGTACGTACAGAAAGCCTGTGAGAATAAGGGAATGGCTGCTGGGCTGGAAAGGGGTGAGGAGCAGGGTTCTTTAAGGGTAATTAAGACTTGCTTGTTGAGGAAGGGGCCAGTGTTATGCCCCAGCAGGCTCTGGCTGCTCTTCAGGAAAAGCTGCTTGGGGTTCTTTATAAACTTTGCCACTGGGGGTAACTAATTAGCAGATGGATGCTCAAGGGAGTAGTACGGAGTGTCACCTCAATGCCAGCTGGTGGCAGCTGGGCCCACAAACAGGCAGCCTTTGTCAAAAGGGTATCAGTGAAATGCAGACAGAGAGACCGGGGCAGCACAAAGCTGTAAGAAGAGTTCAGCTGTAAAAAGGGACCCAGAATGGTCATTCTAAAGAGATGTTTCGCTCTGTGACATGTTTTCTCCACCATTACAAAGATTCCCTGATTCACTTCCTCTATCTTCATCTTGAGTGTTGTTTCTTCCTTGCCCAGTTCACAACTTTACTGGATCATTCTCTATTTTCCCCCTCTTCCTCCTCTGGCAAGAATATTCCAATAAAATGGCACCAGAGGTAGGTTTTTCTGCCAGTTGCTTCATTATACTATAGAAGAAAGAAGGGAATCACCAGTCTAAGTAAAAAAACCCCAAACAAACCAACAATAGGCAAGACAGTGCACTTTTAGAAAGCCAGATGTTTATGCTTATGTTCATCTACCTGCAAATAAAAAAACTGGAATATGAATGTAATCGGAGTTTACACACACTTTAATTGCAGACTTTGAAGACCACACTTTTCAGATTCCCCACGCAGTCCAACAAGAGATGTGATTTCACAGCCTAAACCAGCACTTCAGACACTGGGAAAGCCACTCAGGGCAAGGACACAAATGACAATTGCAGCCAACCTCTGACCTCCCACTTCACACACACAGGTACACACATGCAAAAGCTCTTCTGCTCCACCTCCAAAAGCTGCACTAAAGCTCAACACTCACACTTGGGAATAAAGAGGAAGTTGAGAAATGCAAATCTCAACAGCTTAAACAACAGTCAAGTAACCATGTTCCAAACCAACAAAAATTCAGAAAAGGCCCAATCAAGAAAGAAAACAAAACAAAACCCTCAAACTTCTTAAAGCACAAACTTCTGTCAAGATGATTCAGATAGGAAAGCTCATCGTATTTAATACAGTTCTTTCTAGTCACCCAAAGTGACTCCCTGTCTAGGAAAAACCCCATTTATGATCCATGTACAGCATCAGAAAAGGCCTCAAAGTCATCAGAAAAAGCCTGAAAGAGCATCCAGAGGCTGCAGCACTTTAACTGAAGAACAACGTTAAGCTTAACTGCACTACTAGTTTTGGAGAAAACAGCATTTATCATGCGGTGTTAATGCATAGCAAATAAAATACTCCATGCTATTAAATTCCACAGACTGAACACAAACCGCAAAATTCAAATTAGACTGGGCAAGTGTAGCTGATCAGATAACTTCTATCTTCTGAATAACTTAGCAATCATCACTAGGGCATGTCTCTGCATATGCACATCTAAAATGATATCCATCTTTTACAAGTGTCTTTGAAATCTACTTTCTGAGAAGTGCTTCAGTAAAATCTGATCCTTTGGATCTTCACAGAAAAACAAAACACATACCCCAGCACAAATATAACCAAAACCAGTCACTAATATAACACCTATATAAAATATTTTTAACTACTTATGTTATTCATCAAGGTACTTTATGTAACAAAATCCTAAGAAATCCCCATTCATTTCTCATACAGTTGGTTATTTCCTCGAGTATTTGGAACTGAAACTTTATGCTATAACATAGAACCACCCTAATGAAAAGGAAAGGAGGAACGCTGTGGTTCTGTTACGACTGACACTTTAAATGCTGTCAGAATCTGAGGAAACCAAAAAAAATTGAAAGATCTGCAACCAGTTTTAGTGGGAATGACTAAATGAGGATAAATAAGGATGCCTAAAGCAGACCTGTGTTCAGCTACAGTTCTGTTCCTATTCTCCCTTATTCCTCTTCAGCTGCACTTTCCACTAAGGTCTCCAGCCCAAGAACAGCATCCATTAAATTAAAATTGCCATCCTTGGAGAATCTGAACATTTACCATCCCAAATTTGACATTAGAAGGCACAAAGGAGATCCACAGCTTCTGCCATGCACTTCACAAAGTGTGGCATGCAGCCAGCTCCATGAGAAGTGTCCATACTTCTCTCCAGAGGTGTCCTACACAGCAGGGAAAAGAACATACATCCTTGGAAATACAGAGGGAAGGAGCAGGAATGAAATAATGACAGTTACTGGCTGACTGAAAAGGCCCCAAATTCTGATATTCACCAGCCTGGTTTGGTGGGTGGGTATTTTTAAGTAAGACAATTTACTAGCAAACCCAAAGAACATTCAGGTTTAACTAGTGTGTTTGAGAATCTTCTTGAAATAAATAGTTATTTAAGCATCAATGGAAGCATATTTCAAATCTGCTTTCAAACTGCTGCAACCTGGAGTGGAGTACAGTTATCAATAGCTATATTAATCTCATTTTTAGACCCCGTCTCAAAGCCTTTTGGTGCAGCTCTGGTCGTGCTGCAGTTGTGCACACAGCCAGGGGATCCAGTTTGGTTACCAATGGAGAAGAGCCAAGATAGCGCTTTGTACAACTAACCCTCAGTGAAGGGAGAAGGGGAAGGGAAGAGGCAAAGAAAACTTAACTATGCCCAACTATACAAAGAGATTATTTACAATTTACACTTTTTTCACTGAAATCATTCAAGCCTAGGATACAAATCTACTGCAACCCAGTTATTTATGGGGCTTCTAGTTCTGGACTTAAAAATCCCACTGAAAAATCAAAGATTCCATTGCGTGATTTCTTATTGACATGGCTTTGGTTCATTCTTCTCTGCCCCTCTAGGTCTCACTCCTCTCCACAGCTTTTGGTCTTAAACTCCCTCATATTGCCAGACTCACCTTTCAGTTCCTCCTTCCTTCCCCATTCTCTCCCCATTGATTAGCATTCAGTTCCTCGGAATTTGAGTGTTTTCTTTCCATGCTTCCAGAAAAGAGGTCAAAGAAAAACACTCTGCTCTCAGTTTCAAAGCCTGGACTCACATCAGGCTGAGCAAAATGCACACCTTTATATTACAAGAGCTATTTTATGAATCAGCATTGGCTTTGCTTTCCAAGAAGAAGTGATTACAGCTTTCCAAGTTTCTTTTTGAAAGCAAGCAATCAGAAACTTTGAAAAATTCTATTCTGGAAGATGTAGCTGTTTTCACCCAGTGTTCTGTTAACCTTTCAAGTAATGCTTCAGCCTCAACGACAAGCACTTGCCTAATAGCAGGGTTCCAAATGAACATTTTGATCAATGAATTCAAAGAATACTCAGACTGAAATGACACTGCAGAGTGATCAAGGGACCTGTTAAAGCAGAAGGATGTTCTGCATCTCATCTCAACATCACACAGGTATCAAAGCCATCAGTGGCACACGGGGCAATGGGTGCCTTTAGACTCTGTCGCTCTCCCAGGGGGCATTTTTGCACTCGTTTTTCTCCTGCAGTCTTGACCCATTTATGCTGACATTGTCTCTCCACTACAGAGATCACCCTTTTATTCCAGGAACCAAAACCAAATCTCCACTTGGAGAGGAGTGCAAAGATCTGCAAAGACACTTTACCAGGAGAGGTTCTAAGTGTAATTAAATTTCTGCACATTAGTATCACAGTAAAATTTCCTTAATATATACATATTTTACTAGTATCTCGTAAATACACAACCATTCTCAGTTTTAACTTGGTTCCAAGGTTTTAAACTATGCAACGACCCACTTATTTCTACACCAGTACTACATAACACATTTCTGGTATGATATGGCCAGAAATTAATGGTGTTGCAGGGAGGACAACTATTTTATTTTTTTAATTCAAAATTTTAATCAGATTTCATTGGAAAGGCAGCTGTAATTTCTCTTATGCGAGTTTAAAAGTACACCTCATCACTTTAACCTACTCTAGGACCTCAAGTTCAGCAGCATGGCCAGGAACATGTCAACACCCCACCTCTCTAAGACGAATACAGGAAACTTACTCATTTATTATTACTATTCATTTTAGGTTTCATCTGGTTCCCAGACTTTGGTTATTTCTGCTATACTCATCAAAGATATCTGGTGATAGAAGATAATCAGCGAGGAAAAACATTTGGCCAGTTTTACATATCCATGCATCTTACAGGGCAAGAATACTTGTGGACGTATTTATTTAAAATTACTAGTAATTTATCTTTTCAGCATAGATATTTTTCCAATTACTTTTACTGGAAAAATAAACTGATTTAAGTCTGATATTCAAACAGTTCAAGTTTTTCACTGGACTTCGCAAAAGAAAGTCTCTCATTTTGTAACAAACTACCAAGCTGACCCAAGGTGAGTATTTTTGAACAAGTCAGTTTTTTATTTGACTGATAGCTTTTATGCACAGATTTACATATTCACTGATGCATGGAACTGGATCTGGAATGCAGATTTCATAGGAAAGGCTTTTAACTAGCTATTTTGATTAAGCAAAATAATTTATTAATAAGTAGTGTTATGTTGTGCTCACTGACATTTACAAACATTAAAAAAATCCCACATTTCTATTTCTTGGAAAAAATATTAAACCTATCAGTTTCTTGTGAAAGTTATCGGTTATAAATCTAAAAATATTTTTATGGGGTCACCCAAATGCCAGATGGCAACAGAAAAGCTTTCTACTCGATTCAGAAGCTGAATTAATCTCCTTAGCACAAACAGATTTGCAATTACATAGATTAGATTGTAACAGAAAAATAATCTGACTGCACAGTTTAAAGCTTTTTTACAAGATAATTCAACCTCAGGAGCTCTCTCCCAGGTTCAGACTCTTCTATAAACCACAAGGAATGAAATTCCTACTTTAAAACTGCATTTTGATCTTAAGCAGTGGTAGTGACACAGCCAGCACTTAGTTTCCAAAAGAGGGACTCCTGAAAGGTTTCCTCAGAGAACTGCAAATTCTCTCACATTTCGTAATTGAAAGAAGAGAAAGCTTAATGAGAAAACATCTGAAGTATATGGAAAACACTGTTCAAAATCAATGTGTAAGCAGTTTAAATATCTCCTTTGCTCAAGTGTTTTCTCTGTTAATTGTAAATACAGGCTTAACAAGAGACATTGATTCCATGTATATATAAAGTATTTTGGCAATATTAGCAACAGATGACTAGGCAGGCATCAAGAATATTTAGATAAACTAACAAAACCTGGTGAATTTTCCAGGTAACTAAGATCGGCAAAGACACTTCACCAGGAGAGGTTCTAAGTGTAATTAAAATTCTGCACATTAGTATCACAGTAAAATTTCCTTAATATATACATATTTTACTAGTATCTCGTAAATACACAACCATTCTCAGTTTTAACTTGGTTCCAAGGTTTTAAACTATGCAACGACCCACTTATTTCTACACCAGTACTACGTAACACATATTCTGGTACGATACAGCCAGAAATTAATGGCTGATGAACTACTGTTGGTGTTTAATGCTTTTTCAACTTCCTCTTTTTGCCTGAAGAAAATTATATATTCACAAATGAAAGGTATGTGAGGAAAAAAAAATCTGCCCTCTGCCAGTGATGAGTAAAGCAGGAGCAGCAGCGAGGGGCTGGTCACGCAGCACACACAGCCCTGCACACTCCCTGCCCCCTGCAGCAGCACTGGGAAAGAATTAGAAAACCTAAGTGAAAAAACCCTGTGCGTGGAGACAGAGAGAGTTTAACAGGCAAAGGAGAGAGGAGGGAAAATGCCAAAGCTGGCCATGCAGGGTGAGAAAATTAGAAAGCCTTGATACCGCACAGGTACTGCTCAGCAACAGTCAAAACACGGGTTGTTATCAACCCTGGTTTAGTCACAAATCCAAGATGGGCAGAACACCGGCACCTTAAAATATCCCCACCGTTTCACCAGATTTCAGAACGTCACAGATGGTGTATGGTTTCACTTTATATAACTTTATTCATAGCTTCAAATGATAAAGCTATCCCTCTTTCTGTTAGCACTTTTGGAAATGCCAGGTTTTGTAACACGTTGCAACAAGAAGCACATGTATGGTAATCAATTATATAGTTGTTTATAATACCATTTAATAGGGTAAAAGGTAATTATTGACCATATGTATTCGGTATATGTGTTGTATAAACAGATCATGAGAAATATGACTCATTCATCATGTTGATGGCACTTTGTGCTGTGAAGTTGCAAAGTTATACAGGATTGACTGCTGATCAGAACTGACATCCTGCACACGAGGCTTCCAACTGCTGAAAGGTTGAATTTACAATTAACACGGAAAAGAAGACACTATGTAGCCACAGCAAAACTATTAGCCTGGCTATTGCACAGCTTAATCACACCTAGATCCCTATCTCCTGCCCTTCCAGCTGATTATTGTATCACCTCCAAGTGTCAACACAGAAACAAAGGAGAAAGTCAGGATCTAACTGATGAGCACCAAACTTACTCTTGGAAATAAATAATTTCCCAGAACATATTTTAGGAAGGTGAGCTGTTCTGCAAGCATTAATGTTGCCATTTACTATTTATTCCCATTTATCTTTATTTCCCTGAATGATGCTGACCATGACTGCCTACATAGATTTCACTGAGTGGATCTACATCTGAAAGTCCAGTTGAATTTACATGTGAATAGGTGTTCAGGAATCAAAGAAGCCAAGTCTCAATCAGCCTGAATAACATTTCTGATGCATGAATATTGTTTGTTCCCAGGAGGTAACCTCTAAGACTACTGATTTAGTTCATAATACTGAAAGATATACCTGAAGTTCTAATTAGGATTATTGTCATTAATACAGGACTTTTCATTTTATATTTTCCCTTATGCCCTTTTCTCCTGGGGGCTACCTTTGGTATTAACTAAGTTACAAGTGTTTCATGTTACTCTCCTACATATGCACTCTTTTTCAAGGCAATATTTACCTGCTAACACGTCCTTATTGACACAACCATTGTACCTTTTAAGTAAGATTGATTTGAATCTAATACTACTTTATGTTAACAGGTTATCTGAAACTCTATTAGAATGCACATATAAAGACTAGATTACTTTTCATTATTACGTCACTACATAAATCTCATGACAGAAATAACAGTGTATCTGAAAATTATTCTGCAGATGAAGATGAATGGCTGCTAATTTGGAATATGCTTTTTTTCCCATCCAGATAATTGGTTAAAAAGATTGTTCTGCAGCGCAATTTTAGTAAAAAAGTTGAATGCAAAGGTAAATGTAGACCAATAGTCCATTTGTCAGACAGAAGAAAAATACCTAGGTGACAATGATATTCTATGTAATACAACTTCAACATCCCCCAGGTTTTGTATTAAGGGTTTATAAATGTTAGGATACATAACAGCACTGGAAAATCATCCCTGATGACTGTTATGCTTCTACATAAAGGCCAAATCACTGGGAGTTACTTACCACAAGTGAAAGTGGCCTCTTCCATGAAACAACACCGATCAATCCTGACAACAGCACCTGGAACAAGGAAAGCAGAGTCACTAAAGGGACATGAGGTTTATACCAGTGTCATTAAAAAACCCATAAGCAACAAGAGAAAGCTTAATACACATTCATGATGTGTATTTCCTGAGTGCTGGAAACAAGCTGCTAAAAATATAATGCTTTCCCTTTATTCTCAGCAAAAAATAAACAGAACTATTATTAAGCTGTTCTTAAAGAGATTTCTATCCAGCTGCCAGATCCACTTAGTTCTCATCAGATCACAATAGGTCTTAAAACATTTCTTCTTTCCCAGTCCCAAATGTTATCAGCTTTAAAGAAGAAAAAATGTTTAGGGCAAATTTGCTTGTCATTTCTTAGCATCATTGAAAATTAGCCAGCAAAAAGGGGAGTAATGATAAGAAAATCACAAAATTGTCCAGGGTATCCATATAAATTAGCTAATGGG
Organism: Grallaria varia; assembly: GCA_013396735.1. Classification (NCBI taxonomy): domain Eukaryota; kingdom Metazoa; phylum Chordata; class Aves; order Passeriformes; family Formicariidae; genus Grallaria; species Grallaria varia. The sequence goes on from VWZG01009654.1 coordinate 37,062, forward strand.
TTTTGTTTTGCTCACCCAAACAACTTCTTTACTTGACCTCACGATTGAAAAAAGATCCTTACATTCATTTAAAACCTGTATTTAACATACAGATACATGACTCCCATGTATCTACAAACCAAAAGCAAGCAGGATTCAGACCTTTACACACCTAAGCTGAGCTTGGGTATCTTAAAATAACATGCAAAAGGGATATTGACCCTAGGGTGGGGGAAAAAAGGTGGAGAGGAACCTCTTCACAGAATATTTAATTAAAAGAAACAGTAAAGTAGAACACAAAAGGAATGCAGAGAAAAGAATGCATACTGTATTTATTACATGAGTCTGTAGCTGGTGCAGAGAACTTGTGTAACAGTAACTTATATGCTTAGCTAGTCCCCATTCCCACTAGGTCTTAGTTTCCTAGCAATCTTTTAGGTATAAAAATACTAGAACGTAATAAATAAAAATGCATCTATATCTAGCCACTACAGAAACAATGTACACTGCACCAGGGACCAGGCTGGAAACAACCCATCTACTGATGCTTGTGTGAATGTGGGAGAAAAAGCTGCTGGTTTTATGGAGCAGTTGGACTGTAGAGCATCCGTTCTAGGCTTTCACAAAGTCTAGTCTGTGGACATTCATACTGTGAGCATGTCTCAAATATACTTCACAATTTGACAACATCCAAAGCTGCTGCAGCTGTTGAAAACATTATTCATAAAGACAACATGTTGGAAAAGGTACCTTTTGGTGTTTTCTTTAGCAGCCACACCATTATAAACCCCTCAAACGAAGCTTTTAAGTAAAATCTCAGTGTTAGTTTTCAAGTGAAGTGCAAATGTAAGAGATGAGAAGGCACAAATGCACAGTAAGAGTGAACCAAAATCAGGATGTGGATATCAAACACTGCAGATAATGCTTACATGCAAATGTGCATATTTTGTATTCTACAGCATTTCCTACAGCAGAGAAGCTACATACTGCTGGATGCTGGCCAAGTGAAGGAAAAGCTGAGAAATCCATCTCTGCAGTTAATTAAACTTGGTCACACAGCTATGTTAGCTTAGTATTACTGTATGATAACTTGTCTGTGGGCTGAGAGTCCTGTAATGTGAAACTGCACTCAGGAAGGCAAAATGACAAAGTTAGCTAGTTTACCTGCAGGCTAGACAGCAACATGCTCTCAATTAAATACATGGGGTGGCTGAAAATATGAGGTTATTAACCTCATAACCCTTTAGGAAAAATTAGAAATTGCATTCCAAAACAGAACATGTATTGATACATAAGATACTCATATACAAGCCAGTATTTCTCACTCCCAAGTAATCTGTTCAGAGACAAGACACTCCAGTGTGTTACCTCTGAGTGGCAAATCTTTACTTCCACTAATTGTGCAAACTCCCTTCTACAAATTAAACCTCCCCTGCCACTCCTGCCTGACTTATTTGTGGCATTGCACAAGATGCAATAGTGGAGCTGATCTTTTCTGTTCAGCTGAACTACAGCTGTGTTTGACCTTTCCAGAGGCCTTGCAAGATGAAAGAGGAACATGTTTTGTTTGGAAAAAGAAGGTTTTGTGGCACTCACCACACCGGCTCACCACGCAAAAGGTCATGCACATCAGGCCAGCTGATGAATTTGCACTGAAGATGGACACTAGAACTCAGTGTTCCACCTGTGTCTTTAATATTTGCATTATAAGGGTTCACCTCAACAATGCTGGCATGTAATTTTCCAAACCCCATTAGTCTCCAATGTCACTGTGGTTACACAAAAACTGGTTTGGCTTTGAGATGCAGTTATTCCCAGTGCCAAGCACTTTCAATGCATTAACCCACAGTGTACACAACTGTATAACTAGGGAAAAAGCACACAGAGGACATCATACACCAACATTTTGGTAGAATACACCAAATGACTATCAAAATAGAAAACTAAACAAGATTTCTCTTGATATTAAAGACAACCAGGAATTTAAGAACACAAAAAAAGCCCCAAACTGGAAAACCCAGCCTTAACATTTTGTTTTCTCTTCCATTTATACTTCTTATAAATACAATGCTAACACTGAATAAAGTGAATAGAACCACACCTATTTTATATACAAAAGAATTATTCAACAAAATCGTGTGTAATTAACAAGCCCCAAAGATTTTAGAACAATCACTCGGAAAATTCAATGCTTACTTCAGCTGAAGCAGTGTGCAAAACACGTACTTGGTTTTCACAGGTTTGAGGACCAAGAAACAGGCACAAGACAATCGACTTCTTTCCACACCAGTAATTAAAACATCATCATTTCCTAAAAACCAATACCTCAGCATTGCAATCTATTAATCTTTTCATGCTTTTCAAAAATCACTACCTCATATGTATGCTGTGCACAGGTTTTCTTCTTTCTTAAATAAAAAGTAAATTGGAGTTTGATGATTTTAACAACTTGCCCACTTAAGTTTGAAAACATGGTTTGATTTCAGAACCTGCATAGCACCTTTATGTACCGTCTTGAATCTATCTGCTGAATTGCAACAGAACATCCCAGCACGTAACAATCAAAATAAATGAAGGCTACTAAAAACATGTTCAAAAACGTGGGTTTGCCAGATTCCTTAAGCAGAATTTCCACAGATGTAGATACCTGCTGACTATAACAATGCTGATTCACAGAGAAAAAACCAGAATCCATCAGTGTTGGCATCTGCAGCATTGGCCATGCAAGGACAGTGGGTATGGACATCCCTCAGCATGCATATGAACCCTCTGTTCCTGTTAATGCAAGTGCTGCTCATGCACAACAAAGATGCATTCACTTTCACAGACACATCCTGCCAGAGGACCAAATGAGGACAGGTACTTTCCAGTACAGGGACTGCAGACCAAGGATTTGCCCTTGATAGTGTCTTTCTCAACATTTTCAACCCTCCACACTCTAGTGAGTCTCTAGAAATCTCAAGGGCTTTCACTTTGACTATGTGGCAGATCAGATGATGCAGTCTCTCAGTGTATCTTAAACCATCTGTTTTCCAAGTCCCCATCTCCAAAACAGCTATAGTATGTTAAACACTCTCTAGTATGCTTTTAAGTTTTTTTTCTGAACTACATCAAATTTATATAAATATTAATTCTAACCACTTAAAACACAGTGAAATGCTATCAAGGTAAAAAAATTACACATATAAAATTATTGATGTCTGAGTATTTTATTATTTTATTATATATTATGTCTAAGTATATTCATTAATAAAATGAATTATCTTTTTTCGTCCCCCCTCAATACAACTTGGGTTTTAGCAAAGCTTTTCCAGTCTAGAGCACACGAGTTACAGGAAACTCCAAGTTTTCGTGTCTGTTCTTATTCCTGCTTCCTTGCACAGGCTGATCCAACATATGTCAAGTCACTTGGTTCTTTTCTACAAATTTATGGGTTCCTCATTTTTTCAGCTTGAAAGCATGAGACAAATTCTCCAGTCGATGGGACTCAGTTATATTAAAATAAGCATACAAGTTCTTCACACTAATTGCAGAAATTCCTTCTCAGGCCTCTTGTAAGAGTTAAATTTCTGTGCTTATAGACAGGCATTCACAGTATGTACAGGATCTCAGAACCATGTGTTGTGAATGCCTGTAGATGACCTCGAAAGCAAACAGCTTGTCTGTAACAACACAGGAGACAAACACCCCGCAGGGCGGGCAGGCAGGTGCACAGGCTGCTGAATGGAGAGGGCAGGGCAGGCCAGGGGCTGCCCAATACACCCCAGCTAAGGAGGGAAACACCAGTATCACCAGCACCCACAGCACCAGCACCCACAGAACCAACATCACCAGTACCACCAGCACCCTCAGCACCAGTATCACCGGCACCCACAGCACCAGTATCACCGGTACCCACAGCACCAGTATCACCGGTACCCACAGCACCAGTATCACCAGTATCCACCAATATCACCAGCACCCACAGCACCAGCATCACCAGTATCCACCAATATCACCAGCACCCACAGCACCAGCATCACCAGTATCCACCAATATTACCAGCACCCACAGCACCAGCATCACCAGCACCCACAGCACCAGCATCACCAGTATCCACCAATA
>VWZG01009654.1:41289-51413 GCA_013396735.1 Grallaria varia
CAGCACCAGTATCACCGGCATCCACAGCACCAGTATCACCGGCATCCACAGCACCAGTATCACCAGTATCCACCAATATCACCAGCACCCTCAGCACCAGTACCACCGGCACCCACAGCACCAGTATCACCAGTGCCTTCTGTCAGCAAAGCACAACAGCAGCTGTTCCTCAGCAGAGGCTCCCCCTCTCTGGGCTACAGGAGCACAGACAACTGCAAAGGTTCATTTTGCCAACTCAAGTGCTCCTGGAAGGGTGAAGTTCAATTGTACCTGAACAACTAAAAAGCACTGATGTCCCCAACTGTCCTTAAGTGCAGGTGTGATTCATAGAGGGGCTAAACGAGCAGCTGAAATATCTTCAAGGATGATGTTTCTGTGAAATGTATGGCAGCCCTCCTAACGGGCAGATAATTATTTAACAAAATGCAGTTATGAAATATTGCGTGAGTAATGTCACAACTATGACATACTCAGAGACTATAAAAGCATCACATGTTACTACCAGAGTATGAAATCCTGTAATAACACTCTGCAGCATCTGTGATCCACCACTGCAAAATGCTGGTAAGTTAAATGCAAGCTCTAGGAGTGAGCTATAGGAAAGAACTGTCCAGCATGGGAATTAGCTGAAAAGGGACCAGAATAATATTACTCTCCATTCCAATTCCTGGAAAAACAGTAAGGATGAAAATCTATTGGGATGCAGGCGGTGTGAATGTATTAACAAGTAAGATAAGGGGAAAAAATGTTTATTTATATCTCTGTATGCATACACATACATGTGAAAACTGTATGGACAGACAGAGAACGGTGGCATGATTTTGGCATGGCCTTTCAAAAAAGCCAGCCTAAATACTGGATGCTGATGGAAATCAATCCATTGCACCACATTCAAAACACCCCAAAAATCAGTAATAGACGATAGAATTTTTGAAACAGTTAATACAGGTCTTTATACACAGATGTGCAAACTGACTGTTCAACGTGCAACTATCAGTAGAACCCAGGGACCACCCTCTTATTTAAAGAGGACATCACAAAGAGCACAAGTATGGCCAAATTGTCTAAGAACAGACAACAGATCCCTACACTCCAGGATAAATACAAGCAAGCCATCAGCAACCAAAAACCACAACAACTGAAGCAGTTTTGAGCTATTTTATAAAAAGACTCAGCATGTTCCTGACTCACAAACACTGCATCATAGCTGAGTCTCTCTCATTTACCCCTGTGAACCTAAAACTAATCTAATCCTAATTGCCATGGAAACAGGAGCAGAGAAACAAAATCCCTTGGTGTCCCACAAGAATAGGACGGTAAAATTACCTATACACTGACACAGCTACCAGAATGTTTTAACAGCACCATTTGGATCTCATTTTAAGCTTTAGGGTGAGCTGTTCTTGTTTTGTCTCTGTATTCCTATGAAATACTCTCCATACCCATCAGAAATCTTCTTTTTACACATCCATAGTTTGTTTCTAGAAGGAAACAATTGGCATACAGAGAAAACCAAGGGCTGATGGAGCACATATACATCAGAATAACATATTTTCCAATTACGAAGAAATTTAATATATTCTGCATTTGCTACTATTCCAAGTGGTTCAGAACTGTTATGCTCAATTTCACTAAAATATGCAAACTGTATTAAAAGCAATGGACAGGGATTTAGGTAAGGTATTAAGCACAGAGCCAATAAGTCAGTGACTCACAATGCAGTCTTAATTCTAATCTGTTTTTTATTAAATACATTCAGAGAACACACTATTATATTATCTTACACGCCCCATAATGAAACCATGAGTATTAATAAGGCACACAGCTATTAGCATAGGAATATTTAAACAGAAAGGAACTAAGCAGTCCAGAACCAATCCTCCAACCTTTCCAATTTATTAGAGTGTTTATGAACACACGTGAAATAAACAGATGACTGAAGACCAGCTCAGTACATGCTGTTTCGTAGGTGAAGAGCTTTAACTCAGAATAAGGTTTATTGAGATATTGTACGAGATGAATAAGAAGCTTTTGTGGCAACTTCCATTTTGGACAATTTTGCCAAATTTAAATGAGGTTTTCCACAGAACTGAAGCAACTTCCCTTCTCTAGAATGAACCAAAAGAATACACTACTTTTTTGAGTAACACCACCACCAGAAATGTTGCTGCAGAACCAGTTGTATGTCTCACAATGTTCAAAATGAAAGTTAAACCAAGCAACTCTGTCAAAAAGAATTGACTGAAGAAATATGCTGCCCATACATGTTATTCAGCATCTCTGCAGTACCTCAGATCGAGTGTGGATAGTTTATCCAGCCTTTGAGGCAGGCAGGGTTTACTGAGGCAGCAGTCAAAAGCTTAATTAAAATGCACTGAACCAGTGAAATCAGTGAAATTATAAGCAGTTCATCCAATATGACAGATGTGTATTCAGGTACTGTACACTGAAGGGTTAGTGCTTTCCTCATCTGAATATTTATTTTCTCGGTCTTTATGTGCATCCGTACAATAGATTGCAAAGATGATTTTTAATAGGGGAAAATCCTCCACATATAAAAGTATATTGAATATCCTTTCCAAAAATACCGGTACATTTAAAATTTTTGTCATTTCATTATAGTTAAATTTCTCCAAGGGCTGAAAATGTGAAAACACTCTCTTGGCTCTAGTGTCAAAGTAATGGTTAAATATGGAATCCTAAGGCAAAAGTATCACCCAGCTATGAGGACTTCACTTCCAAAACTTTGATTTTATGTTTCAGTCACAAAACCCCCAAAAAACCCCCAACCAAACCAAAAAAATCATATCCATAATGTTGCTGTGACAAAGAAACATCCTGCGATAAATTTCTTTAGACCTTCCCTAATCTGTTTTCACATCAGTCTTATCTTGACTTGTATCATTGACTCAGTACAGAAAATTATTCCAGAAATACTGTTTTCCAGGAGCATTAGGAAATCACTAATCAGATTTTTGCTGTTGGGCTCTTCCAATAATTATAAGAATGAAGACTGAGATTGCTTTAGATAACTGAAATGAGACAATGGCTCTTTCAATTACTGACACAATTTCTCAAGGGATGAAAACTGAGGCGTATTATGAAGTGATCTAAATATCAATAACAGCATTTTCTTTGCCTCAAACTCAGAAGAGCTTCCCAACGCAGGTAAAATGCAAGTGCCTCTGCTCCAGTCCTCCAGTTCTGTAGATCTTTTGGAGCTCTGTTCTTAACTGCAGTGCCACAGGGCACACAGAGGAAGGTTAATCAAAAAGTAATAGACCTCATACTCTAATGAGCATGATTAGTGATTCAAGTCAAGGCCACAGTACCTGATAAAGGGAAAGGTTAAGGATGCACAGATTGTGGCAAGAGATAAAAAGGGACAGAGCAAATATTAAATGGCCAGAACAGATACACACTATCCTCAGCCTACTGACCTCTGTCACACTCCTGGTGACAGCCACCTACACTACTACAATTACCATGTGAAACACCCTTCCCAGGCAACCCTAACCATGACAGACTGCTGGTCACCACATCCACAACAGGACTTCAGAGAGAAAGGACAAATGATTTTGAATAAACACAGGTTTAATACAAGGATGGATAGATGTCTGCCAAACACCCCTACAATCTAAGCGTTCTAAAGGTGAATTTTCTGTCTCTGACATCATGTATCTACCTGGAAATATTTGAAATTATCTTTCTCAAAGGCCCCTGTCCTAGTTACAGTGGCTGGGACCAGCTGATCACTGTGTGGCTGTAGCCAAAACTGTGTGTGCTACACCCCCTGTGCCACAAATGGTCTGTGATCTGTTAATAATGGATGGTTGGCAGCAGCTGCCCAGGGCACACCTGAGCCCTCAGGATACAGGGTGGGTGTTAAAGAACCCTGCGAGGCACAGGAATGTTTCTGTCTTCACCAGTGCCTCAGCTGGGATAACTCCCCTCTGGGAGCCTGAGAGGTCAGGGCTGCTCATGGGCCATCAGGGACTGGCACAACAGGCAGCTGCAATGATGGAGACCATCAAAGATTCCAAAAATATCCTGTAAATCACAGAGTCAAATCACCCATTGTGAAACTCCCCACTCTGGGGGAGGCACTGGACATTCCCACCTGAAGCTGAGCGTGTATAACCTTGGGGTTTGGGGACTTATGGTACCACCTGGGGGATCCAGAGGATGACCAGAACCCCAACAGGACTGCGACTGCCACTCTTGACCAGACTGTGACCATCATCCTCACCAACAGGTTTCTTTTCCTTGTACTTTGCACTCAGGGGGCCCACGTGGGGTTCAGCTCAGGGAACAAAGACCACCATTCTGTCGGTGCCCCAGGGTGTGGGTTATACACCTGATTTGGGGGGTTAAACCAAATTTCTCTCTATATCATTGTATTTATTGTAATCTTATTAGTAAATTTTACCTCTGACTTATAACCACTTTTGAGTTGGGTTCATTCCTCCCTCCAGTTTACCTTTAAGCCAGCACAGACCTCACAAAGTAACTTATTACTATTCATTTGCAGAATGAGCATATCTCAAGCCTACAGCATTTCTCTTGTTTGGACTTAAAAATTCTGTTCTTAGGAAAACAATTAGTATAACTAACACATAATGAAATTACATATTAACAATAAGCAGTTTTTTTGAGTATCAGAAACTCAACCAACAAGCACCTCAAGGTTAAGCTGTTGAATGAAGGCAAGAAAATGCTTTAAAGGGCAGGTAGCAAGGCCATTATTAAGACTTATTCCAAAGACTTTGCTCCAAGATCATCAAGTTTATGCGTTACAGCTTTTTCTCTGACAAGATAACAGAGAATCAATTGCAACTTAATAAGATTTAAAGTTAACATACTTTCCCTGAAGCAAAGTAATATTTTTCCTTTTTCAATATTACCAACCTCCCTGTGTTTTACTAGCTGCATAGCTAGTACAAGCCACGAGTCATCTCCAACCTCCAGAAGAACTCAGTCCCACGTCAAAAAACGGATACAATAATTTCACTGTTGTTGCTCTGGAGCCACAATGCAGTAACTACTCTGGGACTCCCACTGTAACACACTCCCTTTTGTCATGATGTCTTCTGTTAGAAATGGTTACCTTTTTCTAAGGATAAACTCAAGGTTCACAGGACATGTTTTAGAGCCTGATGCTCATTATTTACCAACAGTGCAGGCAGTAACTCTTCAGCTCACACCTCACTATTCCACTTCATGTCTCTCAACTACCACTAAAGAGAGCAATTAAAACCACACACCATCTATCCACTGACTCCACTGCCAGGACATTTCTCACTTTGTGCCATTGGATTTTTCAGTTGTAAAATGGGTGGAGACCTGCTTCAAATTAAACCTCCTACATTTTATAAAATTTGCAGCAAACTTCATGGGGTAATGGAATTCAGTAACTACAGGTGTGGATTATAACCAAAACTCAATTGTTTCATAATCCTATTACAAACAGACACCTTTGTGACAACAAGATGTTTTATACCACTTTAAGGCTGTCACTAGATGCTTAAAAAATGAGAAACCTTTATTACAAAAGGTGTAATAATGAGCTATATATTTCAAATGTAGAAACATATTTACATGCTTATAATATATGCACATATAATCAATTTATTAATATAATAAACTTTACAAGAGGAAGTTACTAACAAAAGCTTTGCGTTTAAGAAAGAGAATCTGACATGGGTTCTCAAGCACAACTGCTTACATAATTAGCTTGTTTCTACCAAATGAACAAGAAGCGGTAAATTCAGCTACTCTTTATATCAGATGTTTATATTTTAAAAGGTTTTGTGTCAATCTTTTGATTTTTCTGCCCAGTTACTGTGTCAGGTACATTTATCTCTGCAAAGGTCCTTGGTTTTTCCAAGTTGCTTTTTTTTTTTTATTCTTAACTCCAAAATAGCACACTAATGCATGGGCTTTTTTGCTATTGTTCTTTGGGGTTTTTTTAATTAAGCTGCAGAATCCACTAGCAAACGAAGTTGTTCTGGGGTTTTCCTTAATTTTTACAGATAGTCCTACAAAAATATCCAGCATATTAATCCATACTGTGTTAGACCAAAACACCCCTTTCACACAGCCTACAACAGCCATTTCCATGTTACCAGCCCAACGTGAAATGTGTCCTGCACTGACACCACAGAGAAACACTTCGGCTGGTTTGGGTACGTAGAGAATGTTCCTCAGCACCCGACCCCCAATACCAAATCCTTCTGGAACCTGTTTTCTCCTGAGACAAAATCAGAAAATACCTCCACCTTGTCCTTAGGTAAAAGCCTGTCAGCAGCAAAGTGCAAGAACGAAATCATGTTGATACAGAGTCAACAAGGTCTGAACAAAGAATGGAATGTGCTTAGCATAATTTAGAGTATGACCTCTATTCTTGATTATAATAATCTCATTAGTTATTATTAAAGACTTCAAATACATTATTTTAGACATGCTCCATTCAAGTCCTAAGATATCTGTTGTGTGACAACCCTTGAGACTGACTTATAAAAATCCCTAATTGGTTTGGAAAAAAAGAGCAAAGAACTCGGGTAAGTGGAAAAGAGGGTGTCACTCCAGCCCCACAAAGCACCCATGAAGTTCCCCAATGCAGCCGCCCGATGCCATCCCACAGTGCAATGGAAGCCACCAAGCTTTACAGAAGGGAAGGCACATCCTGGAATGACCTCAGGACAGATCCCTCTGGGATCCAGTTGGCACCAACCTCTCGGGTAGCACTGACAGGGGCTTGGAGCTTAAGCCTGCAGAGCTACTTGGCAAAAGCAGAGCTGTTTTTGTGTGAAATCTGACATATCACATGCCCCCAAAATTCATGTCAAACATTAAGCAAGCATTAAAACCCAGCCATGACCCCCTCTAATCGAAGTCTAATTCTGATGTATAGGGTTCTTAAGCTGTCAGCAGGCAATAGATTTGGGGAGCATGTGACATGGTATTTCAGGAATTTTAATGCAATGGATTATTTGGGAAACTCTAGTTCAAACACTGACTGAATCAAAGTATCACCTTACTTCCGAAATCAAAACCTAGAGCTGTTTCTAGACGAAGGGGAATGGAAGGGAAGGAATCCTGTGAACATTACAGAGCAGCTAAAATTATGTCTATTTTCTCTCCATAAGAGATTTAAAGATATTACCGATGCCTAACACTTAACTCATTTGACCATAAGTTGTAATATATAGTAACCAAGGTCAAAACACACAAACTCTGAAACATTACAGACAGAAAAACATCCTGTACAATACTGGCCACAAATCCAAGCTGGATCATCAAATTCATATGTTTTCCATCATGATTTTGGAAATAAAGTAAGAATAAAACACCGATCTTCATATGAGACCTCACATCACACAAGACCCATATGACAGTTTTTGTGGTGTGCCTCCTAGGATTATTTAATGGCCGTTCAGCCACAAACCACAATCACTTACTCTACAGACAAATTAAGTTCAAGGGGTCCAAAGGCTTATTTCAGCTAAGATCAGGACCTCTGGTAAATATAACAGGCACTTTGTGTCAAGATTAAGAGGGAAGATAGCTTATAGTCTTAAAAGAGCTGTTATGCATTTTTACATGACCACTAGATTTGAGCACTGTCATGCTAAAAATTTGTTTCTGGGGCTACACAGAATCATTCTTCAGAAGAAGAAAGCCAGACCTGTAGAAACGGTGGTTTCTTACTGCATCACTAACAGGCAAATAAAAACTACATTATACAAGATATATTAGTATTGTCTCCTGTGGAAAAAGCAAAAATCCAGCAGAAGTGATTTGCACGGCCATGCAAAGCGTGGACAAGCATTACAGATTAACAAGCATTATGTCTGACCTTCAGTGGTGGACCCACCACCATGACCAAACATCACAGTTAAATGCATTTCACACAGTACAGCCATTCACACATGGGCATTAGCCTGAGCAGCACTATATTCCTTTAAAACACTTTCTTAAGTGGCTCCTAAGAAATTACTATAACTATATTTAATATTAAATGGATTAAGCTCAAATGTGACCATTTTCCAACTTCATCACACGGTTGGATGTCTTAATTTTAAAACATCCCACAGAAGCAAAGACAACTGAGTACTCAGAACATCAAACTCAATTATATTTCAAAGACTGGGCCTCTTTCATTTGTTCTACTTGTCTCTGATTGCCTGAGAAAAACTCTCAAAAGCTTTGAAATTACAGCCCCAGTAAGATTCCCACACTCTCAGTGTTTGTGTTACTGAAGCCTGGCTGAGCACAGACTCAACAAAAGCATAACACACTGACTTTCAGAAATGCAGCTCTGTGCCTACTTCACTTGTCTGGGGATACCTGATTCATTCAGACAGGATAAAATGAAAACAAGACAAGAAGAGCAATACTTGCAAATGCTTTAGAACGATCACATTTTACACACAGTGGCACACAGCCTTAAAAAAATTTCATCTAAATTAGGTAGTTTTGAAAATAAGCTCTCAAAACCCAAACTAGAATGGGCTGGTACTCCAGGACAAGGTGCCATTTGTCTTTTCAAAAAACCACGCTTGATTTTACTGAAGTTAAAAGCTTACAATAGAATGAGCTGGTAACTTTGCTTGCAATAGCTGTTTCTAGAACAGTCTTCTCACTGTCTTTCCAAGTTAACTGTCTAGAATCACAAAAGCAAAAGTTGTTTTTAAGCTGAAAAATGCTGAGAGAGATGGACCTCCTCAAATGCTGTTCTAGCCAGCAACTTTTTTTTCTTGTAGCCATGAAGAAAGTTGACAGGAAAACCATGACGACAATGGTTGCCCTGACATAAAACCTTCACGTATCCAAAGCACTTACCAGAGAAACTTGGCTTTCCACCAATACCAAACAGCCCAAGCACCACACTGAAGCTTGCTGAGAAGTGAAATTCAAACTGAGCTCATCTCAAGCACCAACCTGGCAGCTGATGTGAGGAAAATCAGTCTCATTATTTCAGTGCTGTCAAGAAGGACAAGTTATTGCTATTGATTTGTAGGAACGTGACAACCTGTGTGTCATATTTCAAGGAATCTTTGGTTAGGGGGTAGTGCAGATACTGGTATCTTAACCAGGCAAAGATTCTGTACAGGATAATTTGTAACACGAATTACATCCTGTCTCGTACCACAGTAAACACATCATGATAAAACACAAAGATGACAAAACTGTGGCAATCAACTGCAAAATTAGCAGAACAAGAATATTTGGGGGGTCTGTGGGGTTTGGTTTGGTTTTGGGGGGCATTGTTTTCTTCTGTTGTGTTTTTGGAACATTACGGATTTTCATTAGACAAAAAAATCAAATAAAAGATGCAAGACTTACTAAATAGAATGCAGTTTTCCTATAGCTTCTACAGCTTTTTCTTCAGAGAGGTTTTCCACACACAGGTACCTACCAGATCCCAGCTCAAAACAGAGTCAGCGTTCTGAGACAGCTCACACACATGCCACCTACACCAGAACTGGAGAGACCAAACTCTCCTCCTCTCCTTCCACGAACTCCAGCACAAGGTGGGTCTCAAAGTCATACACACATGCAAGAGCCCGTGCCCCCTGGAGGTGACCATGCCCCCTGTGGGTGTACCTGCCCATGTCCCCTGTGGGTGCCCGTGGCCCCTGGAGGTGCCCATGCCCACGTCCCCTGGAGGTGATCATGCCCCCTGGAGGTGCCCGTGCCTGTGCCCCTTGGAGGTGACCGTGCCCCGCTGGAGGTGACAGTGCCCCCTCGAGGTGACCGTGTCCGTGTCCCCTGGAGGTGACCGTGCCCCCTGTGGGTGTACATGCCCGTGTCTCCTGGAGGTGCCTGTGCCCCCCTGGAGGTGCCCATGCCCCCTGCGGGTGTACACGTCCATGCCCCCGGAGGTGCCCATGCCCCCTGTGGGTGTACATGCCCCTATCCCCTGGAGGTGCCCGTGGCACCTGTGGGTGACTGTGCCTCCTGGAGGTGTACATTACCCCTGTGGGTGACTGTGCCCCCTGTGGGTGACAGTGCCCCCTGGAGGTGTACCTGCCCATGCCACCTGTGGGTCTACATGCCCCCTGGAGGTGCCTGTGCCCCCTGGAGGTGGACATGCCCATGTCCCCTGGAGGGGCCCGTGC
>VWZG01009654.1:51666-76400 GCA_013396735.1 Grallaria varia
CCGTGCTCCCCTGTGGGTGACCGTGCTCCCCTGTGGGTGACCGTGCCCTGCGTTTCCACACGGCTGAGGTGACTGGATGGATACAGGTTAGAGATCAAGGAGATGCAGCAACATGCTTACAGATCACAGAGCCACCAGAAAGGAAAATTAAGTCTATGCAGCCAGTACAACCTGTCTTCTCTTTCCTCTCCTGTCTCAGCTTCTTGTTGGGTCAAACAGTTCAAAAGAACAACAGGACAGGCAAGGAGGTGGGAAAAATGTGAATAAATCAAGCATGGAAAATAAAAATAATCCCTTCCTGCAGCATGTACATACTAAACCCAAAACCATTTCAAGCTATCAATGAACAAGGGCAAAAGTACAATTCCTTATACATTTTGCACTTTCAAGATAACTTACAGGTATTGTTCCTTATGACTTATAGTAAAATCACAGTTCTTCAAACTTAAGAAGTGATTTTACAGCACTCAATCATTTTTTTAAACCCAACCAAAACAGTGCTAATATTGTTTCTATGTAGCTATACAGAGCCACCACGTGATGGGCAGTGATGCAAGAACAGCAGAAAACAAACCTTAGTTTTACTTATTTACTACTTCAAAGTTGTATACACTATTACAAACCATAGAGCAAATTCATTATTAGAACAACAGCTGAAAATGGAATTTTTTGTTGTAGCACTATGCTTGTAATAACAAGCAGGAGACATTAACAATGTCAAAGTAACTGTTACTTCTAACATCTAGCACAGTCTGCAATTTGAGGTACCTCCTTAAGTATTTATATTTTTTGCTACGTTTTCTTGGGATCATTTTTATGACAAAGTATATTTGAATACTCACTAGGTTTAAGCAGGAATGGCAACAGTATAGTATTATCTTAAGAAAACCTTGCAAATGCAAAAGAATGATTATTTATTTAGTCAGTTAACAGATAACCACAAAAATTCACTGTGGATATCAGTTTCTATAATTCCACAATGAAATGACAACATTCTATAATAAATGAGAGAATAACAAAGGAACTTGCAATTATAAATTTGAAAGGGATGAATGCCTTTGGTTTTTCAGTACCCCTTTCCCTGACCATGAATCATATAACAAACTGCTTAAAAGAATGCCATTCTAACCTAGAGAGCATTACAAACTTACACCTTTGAATTCAGTTTTTTCTCACAACAGCACAAAAAGGGTCAAACTTTAAAACCAGCAACCTAAATACAAAAGAACCTCAACACAATTAAAGATTAAGCCTTCACCGTATTTTCTGTTATCCTCAAGAAAGCAAGCTTATCAGTTTTTCATTTGAAAACAGCTACCTAAAAACCTGCTTTAGATTGCCTGATAGCTGGAGCTACAAAAGAGAGGTTAAGGATAACACTGCATTTGGAGGGTTATCATCTTTACGCAGATACATTGAAATAAGAGACAGCACTATCTCAATTATTTATTTGCAGTTATTTTGTGGCACAGGAAGCAGTGGTGAAGTTGTTGAAAAGAATGTTAGGGCAGTTTTGCAAATTCACTGCAAATGAATTGTGAGAGTCTGCCAGTCTAATACAACAAAGATGAATTTTCCCACTAGTTCATAAGGAAATTCTTCAGCCATTAATGGGAGACACAAACATTTCTTATCTTTTCCATCAACAGCAGGATTCCTGTAAACCTGAGCTTTTCTCCATTCTTGATGCTACAGAAACAAAAGGGACTTTTCTCAGAGCATTCCACCGCTAAACCTGCACAGGTCTGGGTTCTTCACTCCTACTCTCTATGCTGGTCACAAGTCACTTGTCCCCCAGCACCAGTGCAGCACTCAAAGCAGTGTCAGTGTCTGGCTGCTGTCACTGTCCCCCTGTCACCGTGGGGCCAGCCCAGCCTCTCCATACTTCAGGTGCTCTCTTGTGGAGCGGATACAGCAGGTCTGACTGTGGCACTTGTATTTTAAATAAGCAGGCAAACCAAAAAAGCCATAAATACTTGGGAATTTCTCTATTGACTTTTTTCCCCCCATAGGCAATGGAACTCCTCAGAATAAGAACTGTTTGCAGGGATTTTTTTCCTCCGGGGAAACTCCTCTCAGCTTTTCCCAAGACAAAACAAAAAAAGCAAGCAAGCAAACAACCAACCAAACAATAAAACAAAAAAAAAGCACAACCTGTTTAATCTGATACACTTCAGTAACAGCCTCTAGTAAAAATTACTTTGCTTTCCCTGTTTTCAGTCTGGTTTTCAATATGAAAAGACTTTCTGCACTGCCACCATGGATGAAATAAAACAGCGCCCAGGGTGCACAGAACAACATACATCTTTGAAATCATTTCTTAACTTCCTTCTTCTTGTGGTGCTAAGAACAGGAGCGTAAATATTTCTTCCTTAAACTAACACAAATGTACAAACAAGTGAGGCTTCTGCCTTCTGGCAGTGCCTTTATGTCTTCAAGCATCCCGAAGGAAAATTTTGGTGACATCTTCAATGTGAATATAACTATTAAATAACCTCAAAGAGATGAAGACTAACAATTCATGAAAATAAAGGATTACTTCTTCAGTATCAGATAATTTCCTTTAAATTATTCACATTTCAAAAGAAAAGAATAGTGCTTCAAGTCTGAATGAGCCCTAACACATAAAAGTTCAGATTGCAGGAAAAAATAATAAATATAACAGATGCAGTCATAAATGTACTGTTCCAACTAAAGGAAAATATTGCTTTTTCTTGTTTCTGCCTAGAAATACACAGAATATTTAAATACTATTTTCTTTTGAGTCTTCATTCATTCTGTAGTCTACGATGAGTATTCATGAATACTTGGTCAAGAATTTGGAGGACACTTCCTTTAAAAAAAGTGAAGGGGAACCTTTTAGCAGACAAATCCAATGATTTAAAAATACTGTTCCCTAAAACCTTTCATATCTATATTCGCTACCACAAAAACATCCAAGTCACCCCCCATATATATGTATGTAATTCTGATTTTCAGTACGAAGTAAGTAACATAATTTGAATCAGAAATCATTATTTATGACAGGCAGTTACAAACAGTCCTCAAACCGCCTGTAATTTCTATTTAATTTTAAGAGGAAGTACAGTGAATTTGCAAGCCATCAACACGGCCAAGACAGATAACAGTTGTAAATCATAGTTGCTTAAAATTCTCATGAATGTTTGCAAAAAAAAAATAAAATTCCAAGTATCATACTAAGAACAGTTATGCTTTTATTTATTGTATGCGAATTTAACAAAGCCAAAAGCAATTTATTTGATTGATTTTAGGGTAACAGTAGTCTCAACTGAATGAATCCTTCAGAAGTCTTCTTCTCTAGGGAACACAGGTGACAACAGTGGTCTCATTGTGAAAGTGAACTCAGTCACGACTAAATATTCTTTTCATAATGAAGTTAAACACCAAAACATTGACAGTAACTAATACTTCAAGGAAATGTATTTTCACACCAAAAGAACTTCTGAGTTCAGGTCAGCAAAGTTCCTCATCTCATCAAAAACTATTTGCTGACTTTATGCTAATTTCCATACCACCACTGTTAAATTCCTTTCCAATTAAAACCAGAAGTGTAGATCCAATCTACAGAAAGGAGAGCAGAGATCCGAACAAACAGGATTCAGCAACACCATCCGAGTGCCAGAAAACCAGTAACTTTTCCAACATACTATTCTGAGGTATTTTCCCCCTAAAACTCATCTTTATTTATGCAGCATACTGAGTAGGGAAATTATCTCAGTGCAGAGAGAATGAAACATAACAACCACAAAGCAATCTGTAAATCAATTTTTAAAAAACTCATCCAGCGCTTACTTTTAGAAGAGCACAAAAATGAGACTACAGAAAATTCCAATAAATGAGTTGCAAACCAGCCCATGGGTTCACATGCATAATTTGGCATTTATACTTAGCCTCTGTTAAATGAATTTTGCAAAGCTGACAAGTGCTAAATTGGCCTGACTACAAGACAGTCGTGAATATCAAGTGGCTCATTCCACAAGAACAAATAAACAAAACATGAATGAATTGCACCAAAGCACCAGACCTGGACTATGTCAGTCCCCATGAAACACCCTGACACAGTGTCAGTGCAACATGAAGACATTTCCAGTGTCTCTCAGGGCAAAATCATGTTAAAGGACCCAGCACCCCGAAGTGGGGACAGTCCCCCGAGGCCGGGCTGAGAAGCTAAAGCAGAGAGGGACAGTGTCTGCCTGGATTTGTTTGGAGCCGTGGTACCCTCAACACGTCCAGCAACAGCAGCACGAGACCCAGGATTAGCCCAGAGAGTGAGATCAGAGGATCAGAGACCAAACAGAATAAACTTCTGCTGATTCTGGAGTCAAAAGCATTGGTAGAAGAGACCTGGAACACACAGAAACAGGGAATTGTAACAGAAATTCGATTTGATCTCTAAGATGACATGGATGTCATCAATTAACTACAATTCACTGCAGCTTCTGCTTCATGAAATACTCCTTACAGAAAAAGGAAGAAACTGAATAGAAAAGAATGATGAGGCTCTCAGGAACAAAAGACAATGATATCCAGCATTCAGGCGCTATTAATGTGGATTGGGAATCTTTTCCATTTGAACAATTCTCTCAGTAAATAATTCTAGTAAAAAACTTCAATTGCTCTCTTAAAATGACACTACTTTTGTTTTCAGAGGTAGAAAAAAAATAATCATAACCTCAATAATTTTTGTATTTCAGTATACAAAGAAACTTTCATCTACGTCTTCTCATCCCACTTCCTTCAAAATTTTCTTCCTACTGTAAAAGTGTTTCCAGACAGTACAGATTCTTTGTAACACCACACAGCATTCAACCCTGCTTTAACCTTGTAATGGCAAAACCCATATCAGACATCATAATGCCATATATCATTTTTCATAGGGTTATGAACAGTCAGACAGTTAACGGTTAAAGACATCCCTTAAACTACTGGAAGCCCTAATGAAAAAAAAAAAAAATCAGAGAGAGAGAATCAGAGAAAAAATACAAAGGAAAAAGCTGGAAAGCTTGGGTCTTTTTGCCAATAGTAGGGGTCCCAATTCCGAAAAACATAAATCTTTGTCACTTAAGTAGGTTGTCTCACCTTTCCATGCTTCAGACTCTCTGTAAATTAAGACAGCTCTTTACCAATTCACTGTAAGGCTGCAAAATTTGTTGAACTTAGAACACATTTTTTCTTATACAGCATGTCAGATTCTGCTCCTAATATGTTGTAATAAACAAGTTTTACCATACTTTTTCAAAATAATTTCAGAAAAGACACCTTTATAGATTAATAATTCATCCCAGCTGTAGTTACCTAAAACTGTTCTTAATCTGTATCCTGGTAACTCTCCTATGGAAACTGCCACAGAAATCTGGTGGTGGGATGTGGACCTTCATTCATCATCTAATGTGTTTTCAGGACCTTTCCTCTAAGCTAACAACTGCTTTAAAGTACAGAGAACTGCTTTATCCAGACAGTGGCAAACAAAGCCAAACAAGTGAAGTACCCCTCATTTCTTCAGGCTTCATTTTACGGAAAGATCTCACAATTAAGCTGTTCTAAAATTCCAATATACCTTGGTAAGAAACAGTACTGATGAACATTATTGATCATTTTGCAGATCAGTTGCATTCACAGCACACTAAAACTGCAGGAGAAGCAGCAGAATTTCTATCCATCATGGCTGGGCTTCACCAATGCAGATTTGGGCAGGGCTCTACCCACGCTTGCTGTGAGTGCGCTGATAGCTAAAGAGGCCGATGTGAGATGGGCAAGTCCGGCTGCAAAAGGCACAGCAGAAAGTCTCCATAGGTGGCTTTGGCAAGGCACAGTCCTTTCTGCATTGCCTTTTCTCCTCCAGACTGATTCTGTGTGTGTTCTCAAAGGAAGCAGCAGCGTTATGGATG
This sequence comes from Grallaria varia, assembly GCA_013396735.1. NCBI lineage: Eukaryota > Metazoa > Chordata > Aves > Passeriformes > Formicariidae > Grallaria > Grallaria varia. The sequence goes on from VWZG01009654.1 coordinate 57,576, forward strand.
GTGTGTCTCCATATCTCCTGACTGGAGGCCAGAGTGGACCACTCTGCTATTCATAAAAAGAAGAAAAATAGACAAAATCCCTCCTGTCTCTTGCCTCTGGGTGTCTTATCCTACTTCCTTGAAACATGGAAATTAGCAACAGTAGCAGAATAAAGTAGATTCTCAAGACAGAAGGCACACAGCACTGTCAATTAACAGTGCGGTTTGGTTTCGTTGTTGGTAGTATTGTGTTTGCTTTTACGCACACACAGAGTAAAAGCAAATAGCTGCTTAAACAGTGAGTTCTGCAGCAGACAAAGGCTGGGGAAATGGGATGTAAAACAGAGAGGACCAGAGCTCTGAAGTCATAAAACTCCAGTGGCAAAGTCAGAAAAACGCCATGGAAACCCAATTAAAAACATAATTAAAACCAAAAGCTATTTTGTAACTACTAATATAAGTTCAGCCAAATGCATTAATTTTTGCTAGCAATCAAAAAACCCGACTGTAACAAAATACAAACCATTCTGTTGCGGAGCTGAAAATGTACCCCCTTTAAGGCTAGAAACTTGACATGAAAGCCAAGCTATGTCTTATGCAGTATCTTCTGAACTTCTAAAAATACATCTGAATGCTCAGTTAAACCAGGGAGAAGCAACAGAGATTGTGCACAGTTCACAGCAGACGGACTATGTCCAGTGATACAGACTGCAAAACTTTCCTGTTCCAGCAGTTACACAGACCACGCTCAGCAAAACCTGGCACTGCTGCCTGCCCAAGTAACATCTGATCCTACTGTCTCAGCAGAGAAAAAAATCACTACCCCACTGCTCTAAAACACAGGAGTAACCCCTTGCTACCTCTCAAGATATGATAACCTTTTACAGCAGTTTATTACTCAGGTTATTACTAAATATAATAAGGGGCACTCCAAAATTTTAATTTATATGTCAAAATGCTGAACAACTGCATATTCAAGAGTAAAAAGCCATTTTTTCTCTTTAGGATGCTTTTGGACATTTCATTAACTATGGAGGCCATAAGTTAGAAAATTGGTATTGAAATTAAATCCCTAAAGTTAGACACAATAAAAACTCCTCACCCTCTCCCACCAACCTTCCCTTATCAATATGCTACATCTGGACTTGCAAAGACACAGTGCCAATACTACAGTGTTGGCAATGTCTAAGAAAAATACCTTACCATGTCTTATAACTTACCTGCTTACTTGGTAACTATTTGACATCTGTGATCAGTACAGGAAAATTCCTGCCACAACCCATGAAACAGTAAAGCATAAATTGTCCCAACACACACTGCTTACTATTGTTTGTACCCAAAAGATTTCATTTTCAAAACAATGCATTTTCTACATCTTTAGAGAAATATCACAATTCATGTAATGCAGAAAAAGGAATTCATTTGTTAAGACATATCATGTACCCTGATGAATCCAAATGTCAAATGTCTGTCTGAGAATGTGTAAGTAACAGAGAGGCTCTGAAAGAAGGGCAACAAAAATAAACACAGCTTGAATATTAAAGAATGGACTGTCATACTTTCGTGCTGCAGTATGGCATGAGGAAATAGGCTTGGAAATTATTATGATATATTCCAAGGGCTTTTGTTTGGTTTTATTTTAACACAAGCAGCTTCTAGAGTCTTGAATTATGTAATGTATTTCTGAGACTTGAGAGTAGTTCCAATCTACAACAATCAAAGAATTATTGCATATTAACACAGTCTACCTAAAATTTCTATTTCTTCAATGTAAAGAAACAGCTATCTGAAAACAGAAGTTTCAGTTATAAAAGGTATTGCCCTGTACTTATGAAAGCCAAACAAAATCCCATCTGCTGTGCCAGCCAACTTCAGATAAATGGCAACAAAGTTTTCTACTTCAGTACAGACAAAATATTAACCAAGTCTTTCTTCTCAGCTCTTCTGGACTGTAAGTACAGAATATGGTGGGGTGAGGTGGCAGGGTCAGTGACTACAGACCTTCATATCTGCAGGAAAATTTTACAGAGACTAAACCTCATATGTGTGAGCATAAAACTTCTGCATTCTGGCACTATCCCTGGAGAGAGACTGGGAAACACCAACTGAAATACACAATTAACAGGTATCTGACATGAATACCTGTACTACTGAAAATACTTCAGTATAAAAAAGCAGGCATAGCATACAAATACAAAACACAACCAAACTCACTTAGGTAGTTGTCCTGAAATATTAGCTGTTTTCCCAATATTTCTCACTGCTACACTTACATAGCCCTACACTATGAACAGACAGGCTTTAGACAAGGTCACCCAGTTTCACATTATCTCCTATATTGTCAGGCAGAACAACGTTTACAGGTACTTACAGTATCACAAACCGAATTAAAACAAGCATTGAGCAACAACACCCTAGGGAAATTATTTTTATAAAGTCTCTTGCCATGCTGAAAACTCCCAGATGACAAATGAGTTTAAATTGCACTACACTGAAGTTCCATTTCTATGATTCTATGATATACATTGTACTCCAGAATCCACGATTTCTTGCTATCCCACTGATAGCAAACTCATATAAAAAATCATTATTTTCTTTAAAATATCTTCCTGAAATATACAAGAATTAAAAGCCAGTATCTGGTACTCATGTTCCCCTATCACAGTTACTCTTGTATTCACTGAAGTTCTTGTCCCTCTTCCTGACAGAGGGGTTATGAGTATTCAAAACAATTAATAAAATAATATGTACAATTTTGAAATTGGCAGTAAATTCCTTATTTAGCAATCATAACCCAGGGAGACAAAAATCTAACAATGCTGCTTTACAAACACGCAAAGAAAAAGCAGCTTGTCACATTCTTAATCACTCTCTAATCTATCAATCAATTGTGTAAGTAGTGACAGAACTAAATTCCTTAAATCTGGTTTGAAAAGCTCACTAAAATTGATTTACAAATTGGTAAGCAAAGGAAATCCAGTCATCTTCTGCCTCAAGACAGCTGATCAGCAAGAGAAGCTTTCTCAAATCAGACACTTGCATCATTTTATGTTTTCCAAATATACAACCACTCAATTACAATTTTCCCCCTAATTGCTCACCTTTCCTTATTTCTTTGCAGTCTGCAGCGGCACTTTTAACAGCAAAGAAAGCCTGAGCCCTAGCTAAGCCTTCATGCTGAGCATTTTAGTGAGTCAGTCTGTGCAGGACATCAAAGGGCTTTCCTAGAACTCACTGTCAATATTTGGAAACTAAAAACATGTTTTTGACTGTTCATTTAGTGATTCTTCAGGGAGACAAGTAAACTGTCTTTCTGTACACTNTAAACTGTCTTTCTGTACACTGTTATGGCTTGTCATCTTTAAGCCATAAAATCCATCTCCCCATTTTGCATGGGGGGAAAAAAAAAAAAATCACTAACTTACCAAACCTTGGTATTAGTTGGAATGCAGTGGTAGCCTAGAATTTTCAAAGCAGATGAAGAAAATAAGATTCAGCACTGAAAGGAAATCACATCATTAATACTTCTAAACTATTCTGAAAAGTTGAATCTTCCTTTTACTGTATCCTGAAAATGACAAACTATATCCATATATGAATCTACAATACTGCTTCTCCTCCAGTAAAAGGCTGTAATTTGTACTCTGTTGTACATCAAATCGCTTTAAAATTAAAGCAGAACTGGAAAACTATTAAATATTCAAAGTAATTTTCTGCTATAGGTTGAGTTAAACATAACTTAAATTGCATAGGGCCAGCTTCCAATTCACAAATCCAGTTAGGGGTGTTCTATAAACACAAGAGAAAGTAATTTTCTCCAAGTATTTGTACAACAATTCCCCTGAGGAACAATAAGAGAGGATAGAACCAGAAAACACATGCAATTACTCATAACTGGCAGATTTACAAATATGAAACATCCCACATACTTATTAAAAAATCATTTCAATGACAGCTGTTACACCTACTACCAGGAGCAGCTCTAATGAACTAGAGACAGTCAGATTATTACAGGATAGCAAGAGGATCATGCAGGGACTAAACTAAAAAGACAAAACTAGCTAAAGCCCAAGATGGACACGTAAAGCTTGGGGAGGCTGGGAGGGGTGGGTTTGCTTTGCTTTGGTTATGGGGACGTTTTTATTGGTTTTGTGGTAAGGTGTAGGGATTTTGTTGGGGTTTTTTTGGTTGTTTGTAGGGGTGCGGTTTGTTTGTTTTGCTGGGTTTTTTTAAAACCCAGACCTAGCAGCAGTCTGAGCCCATGGATTAAACACCCATTTGCAGCCAGGCATAATCAGACCAGTGGATGTTCAGGATAGTGCGGAGGCAGCGCTGATGGAAGCGTTCGAGGAGACGCAGATGGTGGCGGTAGATGACCCACGATTCAGACCCATATAAAAGAGTGGACAGCACAATGGCTTTATAGACACTAATCTTGGTACTTTTCTTCAGGTGTTTATTGTGCCAGACTCTTTTATAGAGTCTTCCAAAGGCACTGTAGGCCTTTGCTAACCTGTTGTCTATCTCTTGGTCAGTCTTACCATCTGAGGAAATGATGCTTCCCAGATAGGTGAACTGCCAATGTGTCTGTCCTTGAACAGGCAGCAGTCACCAGTATTGAGGCCATGCTGCTGAGAACGCAGCTGCGCTGGGCAGGGCACGTCTCCAGGATGGAGGATCATCGCCTCCCTAAGATCGTGCNGCCCTTCCCAAATCTTCGTTCGCGAAGCCGAGCCGTGATGATGATGATGCAGCCAGACAGCATTAGAGATGCTGCTGGAGCACAAGTTTCCAGCCCAGTGTTATCCAGCCTGCGTGCTCAGAGAGCTCCGTAAGATCAACCAAGGCACAGCGTGGAAACAATCGCATAATTCATTTTGAAAGTGCACATCCAAACCATACATTACCATGGAGGCACACTGAGATAACCTTCCACACATGACCCGAGCTGGCAGACATGCTGGTACAACCACCTGAGAACTTTGGGAAATTAAAAGCAAGGATTTCAAGCAGGAAATTAAAAGATGCTTGCAAACGGGGAAGTTCTAACCCTGCTGAAAAGTAACACACTCAAGAGAAAGAAGGTATTAATACTTCAGTATGAGGGGGCCCTAACTGGCAGAAGATGGGAGAACTGAAGAAAAGGACTTGAGGATTAATCAGGAATCAAAACATAAATTAAAAAGTGACAGAGAAACAGCAAATGACAGACAGCATCTGGGAACAAATTAGGAGTGTTATAGGTACAACAGAACAGTATCCATTCTGCTGCAACAGGCACTGGTAAAGATTCTCAGCAAGGATACCCTGCCCAACTTGGCCATCATATTTCATTAACCATGCCCAGAATCCAGGTCAGAAATAAAGATGCTAAGAGATTTATTAAATTACTTATAAGTGGACTTAGAAAGTCCTGGTTTTGTTTAGCCAGGTTAAAGAATAGGGGGAGTTTTCTGGTACTAATAGATAACAACAACAAAATCATTTGCCCTTGTGCCCATCACATATGCGTAAAAAAAGAAAAAAAATAAAATTAGAGGCTTAACTTACAGCAAAAACTCAGGCTAGGTATCAGGATATATATACAGTTAACATATGAGATTCAAAGTAGCACTGAAATAGCCAGGTGCTGAAAGAGGTTGACTAACAGGCTGCAGAGTTTCCTTTATTACCTAACTTTAGGAACATCTAAACAAAAACTAGAGAAGCTGCTGTTTACAGATGGATCTCACAGTGAAAACAGATTAGATGAGCTCTTGAGATCCATATCAGGCACAAATCTCTACAATTTTATAATTTTTGTCAAAAAGTACGTTTCATTTCACTCTGTGGGTACTCATATAAACACACACAGAGAATGTGTTTGCAATATGAAGTTTTTTTCAAAAGTACATATATGTCAAAAATGTGATATATTTATCAAACATCACTGTTTATTAAGGAAACATCATAATTTGCAGAGAAGGCAGTTTACCACTCCCTCAGTACACTTAAGCATCTTTGCTAGTGCACATACAGTGAATAGGATGCAAGGAAGGTTTTTTGTACTGCCCATCACCAAGTATCTCACTTGGCATTTATAATCACTACCATGCCCTTCCTAAATCTTCTATCAATGCCTACAGTTAAAAACTTCTGAGTCTCCAAAATTCTTTATCAAACAATTTGATGGTGAAATTTAACCTAGGTCTACAAGCTAAACCACAATTATCAATTAATCTCTAAATATAGAAAGACTATTAAAGGACCAGCTGGTATTTTAAAATTATGAAAGCCAACAGTGTTCTTTGGCATCAGCACCAGCTGATGTTGCTAAGCTACTGCTGCTGCCCAGTTAGTTACACACCATCAGGTATTTAAATCATGCAGGCCACTAGTCCATAGGGGGAAAAAAAAAAAGACAAACAAAAAACTGCACTCAAAATGCATTTTTATACCACTAAAACTCAAAAGTCAAACCTTACCACCCGAGTCTATCGAGTATAATATAGCTTGTGCCCATGGTCAAATGACATACAGAGAAAAGCAATTAGCCTTTGGTGCTATTTCAGAGACCCTGCAATCTTTACTTGTCCTGTTAATTTACTTTGGCCTGGTTTTGCCTTAATGTAAGTAAGTTTTTATTGTTATGACATCTATTTTTGACGTGTGAATTTTGATTTTTGTAAAATAAATTACTTCATAAGGATCAAAAGGAAATTCTGCTTCTCTGGGTGAACAGACAAATGGACAAGACTGCCAGAAAAGATGATATTTTTTGTAGTTAGATTAGAGCCCATGAAGATGATGTTATTTAGTATGTGATCATTGTTCAAACAGTTTTTGAGTTTCTGGCAGTTTCTGTAAGATTATATGACCGGCCTTTTCCTAATTCTTTAATCACTGATCACACTTGTGATTTGCAGCTTCCAAATCCAAACCTGCATTTACTCTAAAGCAACCCAGCTGGCCTGGCCACCACCATCATCCTATAGAACAAACTTGGAGAAAACTCCAAATACCTTCCTAATCACCTCAACAGTACTTTTCCTCTAGCTTGATTTAAGTTTTATTTAAGACATTATTTTTATGTTCTTAGCAAAGCTGTGTCATTTGGAAGTCAGCCTTTTCTCTCTGCTGGTGCAGAAGGGGATAATTCTATTGGTAGAAGGCAATTTTGATCTCTAAAGAATCCTGTCCTTTTCATCATACACTGTAAGCATTAACTTTATGACTCTGATGTTTCTACCCTTCCTCATATAATTAAACTGAACATTATATAAAGTTAAATACTTTCTGGTTTGTTTTTTTGGAGGGTTTTTTGTTTGTTTGTTTACCTGCAGTGAATATATAAATGGTGGAAAAACTATGCATAGAATCATATTTAACAATTTTTTACTATCAAACAGTAAAGAATTATCACATCAGATTCTACAGATTTTTCTCTCTGATCAACAGTTTCTATGAAGGAGCAAAATGATGAAAAAGAGAGTAATGGAAGAGATCCCAGGTCTACAGAACATGCTGGAAAGACAGTGGGTGTTGGGTTTACTGATGGAAGGGACAGTTCAAACACAAAGGTTACTGTGAGTTGGCTGCCAATGCAATCTGACCAAATCATCACCACACAGCTCCTAGACAGAAAAGTTACTGTCAAAACTGGGAACATTTAACTTCTAATTTGAAGGAAAGCAAACAAACAAATGAATCCTCAATGAGCAGTATATTCTTGGAAGATCAGCTGTCAGCTTACCCTGTTCTAGTTTGTTTCAACACCATGTTCTAGAAACCCCCTCTCTAAATATAAAAACATAAAACCCCAGCAACAAAAAAAAAAAACCAAACCACAAATCCTGACAAAACAAAAAAACCCAAATGAAACAACAAAACAACAACAAAAACCAAATCCAGCAACAACAACAAAAAACAAAATATCTCTGGAGAATTTCCTTTTATATTTAAGAGGATTGCTTGTATATATTTTCTATTCCACAGGATTATAAACTATGAAGCTGTACATCTACTAATGCTACTATTATAATCCTAGATTTCAATGAAAATGTTCCTTCCATTATCTGTCAATATATTCCCTAAAGCCTTGCTACAGACCACTGGGTCAGAGAAAGAATTAAATGCATTGTCCCTGCAACATGTTAGAGTTATTTTTAAAAGACATGGGTGGGTTATGGTAGAAAACTTTTAATTTCCCAAGCAAAGAAGGGCAAGAACTTATCACTATTATGTTTATTACAGTTCTCCTAGCGTGTTTGTACAACCTTGTTATCCAATGGTAGAGCATATTTATAGCTTCCTAAAGTAACAGATCATCACTTGTCAGATGCTGAAATACAGAAGGAACAGATAGCACATTTCTTAAGCGAGTACTTCTGGGATTGAGGGGGTGTGAATCTTGTCTGAGAACACACTATTTGCTTATCCTCATCTTCCCACTCCTCAGCCATTTCAAATGGCAGCTGGGGGAGCAAACATTTCTCCCAGTTGAGTGACCAAAGCATTCTCTAACAGACAACAAAACCAAAAAGGGTTTTATACTAAAAATACATTTTATTGCTTTACAATGAAATTAGTACCTGTTTCTGAGAAATCCAGTAAACCACACTTCATCCAACTACAACTTTAGGATCTAAAATAGCTATATAAGGTATCTTATTCATGCTACAGAAACCACCGTCTTTAACATACAAGCCTACCTTTTCTTTTTCAGGATACTCATATATTCATTAGTAGTCTACTGGAAAAGAAGAAAATCCTTTTTTGCAAGTCTATGTTCACAAAATTATCAAATAATTTTTCATCTTCTCCAGGCTGATCTCCACGAAGAGTACTTTTTACTTCATCCACAGTATCATTATACGTATTTATACCATCAAACCTCTCATTTCCACAGGAGCCTACTGATTAATGTAATCACTGTGCATTATTGTTAATCCCCTGTTGAATTTTCTGCTTTCAGAAAACAGAACCCTTCACAAAGCATCATATTATTTTTAAGTACAAGCTTTTCACATCGTAGTCACCTTTGGCACGTTCTACGGTCTGTGCTGTTAGTGAGAACTTCCCATCCATCTGCTTGGTTTCATCCTGCAGGACTGGCTGGAAGGCAGGACTAAATACAACTCCAACACAGCCTCTCTCTGCTTGCTCTCAAACAACAACCAAGGGAACAGATGCGTGGATGAACATCTCCTGGCCAGCAGGAAAGGCTGTAGGACTCGCCTGTGCAGTGGCTGGTGACTCCCAAGTTATTGCCTGCTTTCGTCAGATGTCTCCTGGTTTAAGGATGGAACTTATTGGCCAAAGGACAAAAACAGACCACGGTTTCTGTTTAAATAAACTGCCACTCCCTAAAGCCAACTTTTTGCAAGTATCCTTTGTAACCAAGTATTTGTGACTAAAAATCAGAAATATTCTTCTTTGATGACCCATTCTACACTTCACGCGCAATGAAAATCTATTTCACATGTAAATTCTATGTTTAAAACTATTGCAAACCAAAACCTCAAATCTAACACATCTTGAATTAACATTGCTCTTCTGGAAAACAATTGTAAAGGTAGAAAGGACTACAATGGCATCCATTTGGTTTATTACCATTCGTAATAGATAAAACAACCTTTCAGATACAAACCACGCACTTCTCAGCTGCCAACATGTTTGTGTAGGAAAGCAAGAGGAAGGTCAACTATTCTTTATCTGAAGATCTCACACTTTTCATTAGGAGTTTTCTAAATGTATTTTTTACTTTCAGATCATGAACATAAAACCTGAAACTTGCCACGAGAATGTGCAAGTGGTTTTACAATCCCCGAAAAATTTCTGGCTAAGAGGAAAACGTCAAGAATCAAGAGAATAGTTTGGTAGTCCCAATGACCTGGGACATGTAGAACAGACTGAGTTCCCTTTACACCAACACAAACACAGGCCTGGAGCCTTCGCACTGGAGCGTGTCATTTTATTTAGTCATATTTTTCACAAGTGTTCAAAAGGTTTTGGATTTAGCCTCTGGAAAGATGAAATCTGTTTGAACTACAGCTACTTTCAATATATGACCACTTTCCACCACTTATTTTCAGAGTGACACAGCTGTCAGGATGCCAAGCACATGTTCACAGCATCATTTTAAGGAGGGTGTCTCAGGTAGTTCTTGATGATTGTTTACAGAGTCAGCACTTCAAAGCCTTCTATTTTAATAGCATTGGTCACCAAATGCTTTTACTGCTACCACCGAGTAACTCTTCTGCTAGAATACATAATAGTGAGAGAATTACCTGTGTTTATTATTGAAAAATTACAGTCTATTGGCTCTTCACTTAAAATGCTGAAATAATACCTCATGTTTGTTAGTTTTAAACTAAAAAGTAGTCTTGCTTTGTGTAGCAAAAAAAAACAACAAACAAACCAAAAACCTACCACAAATGTGAAAAACAGCTGCATTCACACTTTTTCACCTATGAAGAAAACACACTGCTTCTCCAAAGAATGGATGTAAAAGTGACATTATGAAGCTAATACCTCTCGGTGCCTCTGGATTAAGTGTGTTCATCTCAAAACCACCTGTTTTTCTCTCAGCTGGCACTGAAGGCTTATCTAAAATCTTTAGATTAAGCCTTGCTCTTTTCTGCTACAAGAGTAGCAAAAACAATCTCCTAAATAAATTATATTCCTCACCTGAAAATGTAGGTGACAGGAATAACCAATCTGTATAGTTATCAATGAGGACATTATCTGCTTGTTTTGCAGAACAGAAATTACTCATCATGATGGCATCTAGAATGGAAAAAAGTGCATATTCAAAACTGAAAGCAAGTTTGCAAACAGAGTAACCCACTTCGTAAATCAGACATGAAAGTTTGAACTTGTAGTGCTGTTTCAACTATTCGTGTTTAAATCAAGCAGTTGTAAAGATCAGAAATCCAAAAGTTACAGTTAGCCTCCACCAAGCAAAAAATACATATTCTCTCAAGTGCTTGCAATTTCTCATTTTTATCTGAATACAAAAACAATAAAACCAAGCAAGTCTACACTTTTCAGAATATTGTGAAATTATTTCTTTTTTCCTTTACTTTTTTTTTTTTTTTTAAATCACAATCTATCTGAAAACAATGTCTCATTATAAGTGATGAGCAGCAGTAATTCAAGCATTTCTTATTTACTGCAATTCAGGTGGAAAGTACTCCACATACTCAAGACCTTCAAAAGTAACACACAGAGTACTGATATGTGCTCCTCAGAACTGGCTATTTTACTCTGAAGACCTGCATCAAATTACTAACCAGTAGCTGTAACCAGGAGGGGGTAAAATTCCACCCAGCAGAAAGGACTATTAATAATTTGCAGGGAGTTCACACTCCACACAAAATATCAGCTTTGGCCTTACAGGTTCTGCCTGAATTAACAGAGTGGAAATGGAACATGAGCAAATCTGTCTGCAAAAGAATCGAGTCTGAAGAAGGGAGCATTCACACCAGACACACACTGGATGGGCAACTACTTCAGAAAAGTGCTAGTCTGGTCCAGAGACTTAATACACACCAGCAGTCAGATTCCACTTACTGTGCTCTCAAAGCACATCTCTTGGTTTCTTTTTATCCCCCATGAATCAAGCTTGTGTGCTCTGAGAATGCTCCATGGTGTGCAGGTGGGCGCACATACATGCTACACTAAAATACTTACATGGACACATCCAGAGAACACCAAAAACTACAATGATAAAATACACTGGGGAGAGGACTGAAGTTTCAAACAGCACAAGCAAGTACTTTTGAAAGAAATTATCAACACACTTCCTAAAAATAGACTGTAGCCTCTGGTTATGGGACAGAGACTGTGATTCTGTGACTTTGCCAAAGATGAGGCATTTTGACCTTAAAATACTGCCTGCACGTAAGTTATGATGCTCCAAATGTGTCAATACTCAAGTATAAATTCCCCAGCTTTGCCACATTTGCATGGCATTCCTTTAAGGCAATGTGGTTGCTTCCACAGAGAAGAGGTAATGACCACACCATATTCTGCTTCTAGAAGAGAAGCTTTCTTCAAATACACCACTCAAACAGTTATACTCCTGTAAGTTACATATTTTCAGGCAGTTCATATCTTATAGAGTCCCATTATCTGTTCTGCCCTTGGACTCCAGAAGGCACAGGAGTGAGCAGAAAAATGAATTGTGAAACAACAGCCAATTAACCATGATAACTCACAAGTCATTCCTCCCGTAAGTCACAACATACAACTAAAATGTAAGGTGTAATAAGTTCAGCAGCTACTAATGACTAGGTGATTGACCTTGGAAGTCCCCACTTCCACCAAGCTACTTAGCTCTTCCCAAGTTTCTCCAGAGACTTTAATTGTTCCACACTCAATTGCTACAAGCTACTGGGTAGTATTTGCTCTCTTTAAAGTAAACACTGATACATTCCCAGCATAAAACAATGTCTGGAAAGGATAAATAGCATTCAGGAAAAATACTCAGTTCCTAAAGAGACTGAGACATACAGCCACGGTTCCACTACACAATTAAAAAAACAAAACAAAACCCAAAAAACCCCAACTAAAAAACTTATGCTGACAACAGGAAGATACTTACTCAAGATAATATTTTTATTCTGCACTCTGGCTGCCTACAGAAAAATAAAGACTTTGGAACACAGACAATTTATAATAATACAGGATTTTAAAGAAATGATGTTATTTCTTCCCTGCAGACTGGGCATCTCCTGCTTCTTAACCTAATCATCTTTGCTTTCTTCAACTACTCCTTCCTGTAACACAGGAAGTTTTTTAATTTGCCTACAAGGCTGAGGAAACAGAACATACTCAGAAGCAATAAAAGCTGATTTGCCTCATGCAACAAATAATGCTGGCTTCCATGAATCTGCTATTTTCCAGCGCACTGAAAGACAAGAAATCTCTCTTACACTTAGCCCCAAATCTTCAGGAAGTTGCAAATACTTATTTTATCACACACTGTTCAAAGAATTAAAAAGAAGCACTGTCATCTTTCTCACTGTTCCTCTGGCCAGCTGTCTGATTTGCTATCATTCCATCAGGATACTGAAACATTTTCACCATGAAGCCCGTTTCAATACCTTGCCTTACTCCAGAGAGTCCAGAGAACACAGCCAAAGCCTCTTTCTCCTTATGTTCTATGATGCATACATGACCTCTTCTTGTACACCAATGCCAAAGGTTTTAACTGGCACCTTTTAGCAGCCTCATAATTTTTGGCTTGTGGGTTTCGTTTTTTTTTAATTGGATTTTTTTGGGTCATGATGTACAAATCAAGAACGCTAAGAAAATTAATAAGATCCATTACCTAGACTGGACACATTGCAATCTTTGTGAATTCTATGAAACCCGTGCAGATAATATTGGCAATTTTTTATTAACACTGTGTACCAGCAACACACAACCCTAGCAGGTTTCCTGAGACACTAAGTTCCAGATACCTGACTTCCTTCCCCAGAATGCTGACATTTCCAACCCCTCCCAAACTCACAAAGGAAAGGAAAAGCATGCCTAAGTGTTAGTAAATCCAAATCAAGTAGAGGAGTCAGAAAAAAAAACCAGGGATGGTGGTTAAATAAAGACACAGCAGTGGACAGCAACAGACGAAGTCTCAAAGAATCAGTTAATGTAATTCTTTTATAGGTATATATAACTGAAGGTTTCATTACAGGTAACTAAAACTTTTACTGCATCTTACAGTCCTTAAATGAGGAGATAACAGCGATCAGTCTAAACATGACTTTCTCAAATTCATCATCCAATCTAGGTGTTCTTATTCTGTGACCATCACACTGGCAAAAACCTACCGTGAATTATTAATCAGATCCATTAGTCACCCGTTTGTTGGAAAGGAGACTGTGAAGAGGTAAAAGATTAACAAATCACTTCCAGGATTTCTGAAACGATCCATTTCCTGCTCTTCTAAGTTTCATCAAACTGAAGCAAGGAACACCAAGGTAACTATTCTAGTGTGTGGATGCATCATCTTTCAGGAATAATGTAGGATCTTCCACAGCCACAAAGAGAAAACAGTTTCACTTGCTCCCTGGATCTGGCTGTTTCATAATCTGCATTAGAGGTCTGACAAGTCTTCTGAGAATTTCTTCAGTGCAGAGATTTACCTACTCAATTCCTGAAACAGCAATACAAACTACCTCCTAGCCTGAAATATGAATATTTACAGACACAAAATTGTGTCTGAACCAGTAGCAAACTTTACAGAATAACAAACTGTCCATGATAAAATAATCATCATGGTTGTGGAGTCCACAGATTTGAAATCTGCTATTAGAACAATCATCTGCAGAGAAGGGATCTGGTCAGACAATCTTGCCCAAAGAGCTCATGACCTCTCTGTGGTTACAACAGGTGTTCAGAAACGTTTCTGATTATTTAGGCTGATTCCAGGAGAAAAAAAAGTGTTTCCTCCAAGAAAGTTGCAGGTTGAGCTCTCAAGCTGTGTGTGTTAACCTGGGGTACTCAACAAAGCAACCCCTACTGTACATTCTCAGAGTACCAAGAGCTCTCAGCACACTCAGAAGTATGATGCACATTTTCATCAAAACTACTTGATAACCATGCTAGAGTTTGATTTATACCTACAGCAGGTGGACAAAAAAAGCCACCATTTAAGTCCTAGATATGAAATTATCAGCTCCAAGACAAATAAATAACATGCATTAGGAGGTTTTGCGGGTTCAGCAAACACTGTATCACACAGTAGTAGCAGCAAGTTTACTTGCAAAGAGATTAGCTCTGCTTTCACAGGAACAGACTGTTGGTAGCAGGCTTTTCATGCAAACTGAAGCTCATAGCTCCAAACCACAATTGCTATCACTCTGGTACCTCCTTCATTTCACCTGACTATCCACAAGCAATAATAGAAAATACTGAAGGGAAAAGGAAAGGAAAAAAATTCTGTATGGGACATGGAGAAGAAGAGATAAACACAATTGCTAATAATCTTTATGGTCATCTCCCCTTCACTTTCACAATGATTCTGCACAGGAGCATGCCAGGACAACCTGCTGAGTGTGAGGAACAGGCAGGGTCACAAACCAGCAGAAGCTTTTGAAAATCAACTCCTCTAAGCAACGCTTGAGAGTTTGAAATCTATTTTGTACAATGCAATTGAAGAATACAGAAAAGACTCCTATATTCAGCTTTCTCAGTAATTTAGACAAGTATGTAACTTATTTTCCATTTTCCATAGGAGAGAACTTGGGTCTGAGTTCACCCTGACAATCTCCCTCAATATCTGCTTCCCTTTTCAAAGAAGACAAAAAAGCACCTGTCATGAACCTTGAAGACATACTGCATTGCAAGCTGCTTTTCAGTCAGACGGCTTGGTCTATTTTGAACATGGATGAAAAGAGGCACAATTGAGAAGAAACTTAACAAAAAAGAAAGGCATCACAAGATCTTCCAGCAACACACTTCTACACAAGAATACACCCCCTGTCAAGTGACTACATATAAAAGAAGGGATAGCATGTACTTGAGGTATATTCTTTTAAGACTTCCAGTGCCATGGGACGTTTTCAGAAACCTGAGTAATCTTATGCTTTAACTTACTATTTTATTGATAGTTTCCTACATTAGAGAGAACTCTAGTCTCCAAGGCTGGCAATTTTCTCAAAATGCTGGGATCAAGACAGGGTGGCAGGATAAACACCTTCTTGCCAACTTTAAATAATTTCAAGAAATGACTTCACAAAGCACGATTTGCATTTGCAGTCGCACCAACACAGCTTTATGAGCTGTGATTTGCTACTGTCCTGACACTGACATAGCAAAAGCACTTCCTTCAATGTGGGCATGTACAAAACCTGTACACTACAAATTGATCCATATTTTGGATTCCAAAGGGCAATAAACGGAATAAATATTTCCTCATATTCAAGCAACTATGGACCTACACTGTATGGTACTGCCTATACTTTTGGGGAAGTTTCAGCGATCTACCAGAACAGCCTAATTTTGAAATCTATTCGCCTGTGATCAAAATTATGCTAATATTCAGTTCTGGATGTCCTCAAAATTATCAAAGACACTTATGTTCATATAACTTATATGACAAAGCACATCCTCCTGAATGCAAGACCGCAATGGGAACAAGCTGCCAAACATTTCAGCACACAGTTCACAAGGTACTGTCAATGTTTTCTGCAGTACCTGCCTACTTAACTCCCAAATTTCCTTGTTCTCAGCGTGAGGGTGACTCTCACTAATCACCTCCAAAATGTCTTTATACCAAACATACAAAAATACATTTTATCTTCCTAATACAAGGATATAAAATATAATAAAAAGCAAGACTGTTTAGTTTATGGGATGTTGCTTAAGTAAGCTCTGAATTCTTCAAAGTTTTATAGAAATTACTGTGCCTTGTTCTTTAAATCAGCTCTCACTTGTATGGTCCATTGATTTGATTTTAAAAACCCCCAAAAACTCAAACCCCAAGAAATCAGAACCTTTCCTTGCATTTGATTAGAGAACTTTCTGCAAGTGTAATATGCAGTCTGTTCTATTTTTCATTTTTTAATCGCTAGACTCTAACAAGACTGGGAAATTATTTTCAAAAACATTTAAAAGACTTTTAGTAAATTTATATTGACAGGGGTTTTGGCGTCAAAAAATGCTGAAAAGTACTAATGCCAACACTACTCTCTTTTAGGATGTGCATTTCTAATGAGTAGAAACTAAAGTATATCACACACAAAAACCAAGAGATTCAGAATTGCTATTTGATCATCAAACAACTCAGTTATTTACTTCCAACATATGAGGGAGGAAGTAGTTTGAAGGCAGTGAATATTTACGTCTGATTTTGGCACCAGGTAAGGAAAGAAACAACGGATAGTTTAATTATTTTTCTTTCATGTCACTTAACTCACCTGTAGCTATTTCTTTAATCATATTTTTCAGAAGCAAGCTAAAAACTGTCACTCTTCCATAGAAGTATTTTTCAGCCGTGAGCGATGATATACATAATTTTAGTTAAATTCAGTAAATACTCCAAAGGACTTTTAGAAAAGGCTGTGTAATCAATTAACCTGACCTTGAAAAGCTTTTTAAGGCTCACCATACTTCAAAACTGCTCTATTTGTATCTCAAGAACTAAGACTTAGCGATAACGATAGTAGGAGGAAATGGAGTTTATTCTCATGCTTAGATCATTTACAAGGTAGCAATATTTTTTCTAAAAGTAAACTCTTAATTTAGGAAAAAATGCACATCTGCCTCATTCTGATAACACAGGACAATAAGGCCTCCTAGTCAACAGTCTTGTCATAGATTCCCTGAGCCTTCTCCCAGTTCCATTAGAGGCTGGACCATGGGTTTGCTCTCCGTGATGAGCAAGGAACATGCACAAAACCTACCCAGGAAACTTTCATGGGTTACACTGCACAGAGAGAAGAGTAGAAGGCATCCAAAGCAAAACCAGCAACATCTTAGAGCATAATGACAACCCCCAAGAGTGTCTTTTCACAAAGAACAGAGGAAGTGAGGAGAAAGGTATGATTGAAAAAGTTGTGCTTACTGGACTACACCATCAGCTGTGTATGTTCCTGCTCACTCTGTAAAGATAAGAAACAAAGTCTGCCTGAACGGTATGGGTTTAGTGGCACATGAAGATGCAAGCAGCCAGATTCTGAACATAAAATTCCCATCTCATCACAAGGAACAGTTGCATATTATCTTGTAGAGGTTCAAATTCGAAATAAGGACTTACAATATCAAGGCTACTAGTGTAAACTGGTATTTCTTTCCAAGAGTAGAAAAAGACTGAAAAAATTAAGTAGCATGCTGCAGCAGAGCATATTAAAGAGATGTTTTTGTGATTTTTTTGGGGGGGGTTGTTGGTTTTTTTTTTTTCATTACACCATTTCTGTCACATACTCAGACCTGAATAACATGATCTTTTGTCTAACAGTTCCTGTTCTAACAAGCACAGTTAAAGCTGAAAACTCTCTGGTCCATTAAAAGAACTGAAGAGACATAATTGAAACCAGAAATGCATTAAACGGAGCAAATCTTCACCAATAACGCAGAGTCTGTAACCAGTACCCTCAGAAATGTTTAATTCTTCTTAAATGTCAAGCCCCATTTCACTGCTTTGGGCAGAAACTTCCATGACCCGCATTATCCCCGCGCATCCAGACAGAGCTGGAGACGCTCCCGATCAGCACCGAGGAGCCCCCGGAGCCCGAGTGTCAAACGCCCGTCTTCTTTTTTTAAACTTGCACCAGAAGGACGCAATGGGAAGCGAACGAGTAAATCCCAAAGGAATCACGAGGACCCAGGTTTGCGTTCGGAACAAACAAGCATTTCCTTCAGACACCACCCCGGGAGACCCGCAGCCTCCCGAAGGGCTCGCTCCAAAGCCACCGGCTCCTCCAGCCCTGGCGCTCTGCTCAGCACCGCTCCCCCGTTCTGTTCGCACACCGCAAACTCACTCCCGCCGCGCTCGCCTCGTTGTATCACCTTCAGCACAACCAGCTCTCGGCTGAACGGGCAGTCGAGCACAAACCCGAGCGGCGGCCGCGGCTCCAGGCGAGCCCAAGCCCCGGCGGAAGGGACAGAGAGAGCGGCGGGAAGGGGCGGCAGCCGCAGAGACACGGCCGGGGCTTCATCTGCCATCGCAACTTCCACCCGACGCTGCACAAACCCCGATCGGCCCCGGCGAGCCCTCCCAACGCCCAGAGAGAAGCGCCGCCGCAGCGCTGCGGGGCTGGGACCGCGCCGAACAGGTGCAGCCGCACGGGGGGCTCAGCCGAGCGCCTCGCTGAGGGCACCTCGACCCTCGGCCCCGCGGCCCCGCACCTCGGCCCCTCG
>VWZG01009655.1:7418-35052 GCA_013396735.1 Grallaria varia
AGTGGTTTTGCTGAATACAGATACTTACATATAAAGATTTGGTGAGACCTCACATAGGAAACTTTGGAAGTCTATTTTGAGATAATTACACTGAGACATATTTGTTTTCACTTGCCCATTGCTTTAATTAATGTAGAAATGGGCTTGAATAAAAGGTCTGTTTTAGATGAAAGTCTCCATCTGCTGCTGCATATTACCAGAACCTTTGTCCTTCCTTGCCGTGCAATTTTTATGACACCATTTTATTTCCTGTATTAAGCTGTATAATGTTTTACCTCAAGTTGAACAAAAAAGAATGGAGTTCTGATTTTTGTTGATTTAATTCTTTATTTTTAAATTTTCTGCCTGTTCTGTGCACAGTGGTTTGAGATCCCACATTCAGAAAAATACTTGGAGAGCCAAAGTCTATGGTCCTTCAAGGAAGCTGTTCTCAGGCACAAAAATTAGATATGAGACCTTACTGAGTTGCCGTGTGTCAGCTACCTTTATGATTAGCCTTGACTTACTGAAAACAGAAGGTAAAATATGTCACATATGTAAGTGAAAAGGGCTTAAGGCAATGAACTTTACAGTATTTGCAAAGAACATTTTTTATTATTAGCTATTGCTAATCAGCTTATATATGGTAACTTTCACAAGTGACTTTGGGCAAAGCAAAAAGAGTAACTTATTTCACTTCCACCCTTCTTCCAAATCTTTTCTCCTCCTGATTATGAATTTATGGTTTTTTTTTTTCTTTTTTATCTCCTTTCTCCAAACAGCATTGTACTTGACTATTTCCTTTAAGCTAATCTAGTGTGCAGTGCTCAGTGTTCTGAAAAGATTTCTCAGACCTTTTGAGTAGTGATTCTCAAAAGTCAGATGGGGTAGTGAACGTTTCTGCCCAATCTAGCACAAGATGAATCCTCTGCAAATAATGACTAATGAAGAGTTAACCTTATGGGGGAAATTTATGTTCTTTCATTTAAATTTTCATCTCAAACGTGAATTTTCCTTATTTAGCAGACTGCACATTGTCTTCATATTCTTCTAAACACTACTACAGAAGGCTGAAGTTTTTATACGTTAATTATTAGTTGGATTTTTTTGGTTGTCTTTAGTAATGTGGACAGAATAGGTTAGAGTAAACTAACTGAAAGGATACTTATTAGGGATTGAGAAGCTGAGTTCTTCATCTAAACTTTTTTCTTTGATTTTATTGCATTTTCAAAAAGGGGCTGAAAGGTCATTGTGCACCCAGTAGGGTTCAAAAGCTGTAATAATAAATGATTTTATGATTAAATGATACTACCTGAGCACTTGGCACATAGTAGGAGAATTATAACACAGAGTTTGTGTTTCCTACTTTTCTTTTAGTTAGTTAGTTAGTTAGTTAGTTAGTTAGTTAGTTAGTTAGTTAGTTAGTTAGTTAGTTTGTTCGTTAGTTCGTTCGTTCGTTCGTTTGTTCGTTAGTGTGTTGTGTTTTCTTCCCTCATGGACTTTGTCAAATATTTCCTGTAGTGGCCCCGTGGGAGGTGGTGTATGGGCACTGCTAACCACAGAGCAGCCTCAACCTTCAGGCAACTGCAGGGGGTGCAGAGGTTTCACTAGTCCATGTTTCAGCTGTCTGTATAATTTGCATTTGTTGATGGGCAAAAAGAGGAAGATTCTAGCCATAGCTTTCATAGCAATAGCTTTTTCTCACCTGTTTTCTACATGTCAGTTGAGTTTCCTGCATTTGGGTCAGAATGGATAAATCTGTGGCTTTAAAAGCAGAGAGAAGTAACAAGAGTTTGCTGCTCGACTGGTTGTAAGCTACTCATTTTCCTTGTTGCCAGACAGTGAGTCTGATGCGAAATTCTCAATGAAATCCATAAATTCCTTAGGATTCCTTTGGAATTTCTTCATTGATTTACTTTTTCTGCTTTTAGCCAACATTTTGACCTTGTAGGCACCACTCAGTAATATTTTGTATGTAGTAATAGGAAAGTGCCCAGCACGGTGGCTTACTATACTCAGAACAAGATTTTGTTTAGCTGTTAATGCTTTTGTCCTGGATTTCCACTGAGTCATCTTTACCCTAAATTAATTTCTCTGCAGCTTTTTGTAAGTCTAGGAAAATGAGCTTTTATTCACACATACTTTCGCTAGTATATTAGTTTCCTACTTTTTTTTTTTGTTTTTTGGCTATTAAAGCTATCAACTAGGAAGAAAAGAAATTGAGGATTCTGTACAAAATTAGTGATTTTGGCTCTCAGCCATTTTTTTCTTTTAAAGTTTTGAACCCTTTTTTTAATATGCTCAAAGGAAATGCAAGTTTAATGCAATAGTAAAGAAGATTCATAGAAATAACATGTTCTTAATAAATTCAGTCACCCAGATTTTTTATCTCGTAATATCTACGCCCATGTCCCTATTCTGACCTTAACTGGTGATGCTATTTGCTGATTAGTGGTGGTGATATGCTGATGATTGGTGGTTAGTAGTTGTTGATGTTGTTTTCAGAGCATTTTTCCTGGCATGCTTATATGATTATTATTTAGAAAAATTATTTATGTTTTGGTATGTGACAGATTTTAAAGATATTCCAATTTCTTTTTCCTGTGTACTCCCATTAGCAGTTTTTATATCTGAGTATTAAAAATTACACTTTTGGTTTATCATACTAAACAAAAATCTAAAGATTCAAGAGCCTGAACCCCCAGTGTTCTTTTTCAGTCAGTTTGCCTACGTAAGCCTTCGTTAAGCAGTGTCCAATATTTGATTCTTCAGGTTCTAGAAGGTTTCATTATTTTAGTAAATGTTGAACATCTGCTTCTCTTTGCCTCTGGTTACTGTTTATGGGTAATGAAACTCATTGAAACTGTGAGCCACTCTCCCTTCAGTGGGCACCTGAAGGAATTCATGTGTTGAAGATGTTGCCCTGAGTCCTCCCTTGGCAACGTGAGCTTTTCTCAGGCAGCTTCCAGAAGTGTATATTGCCTGGGAATTCAGCACTTTTGGAAATCTGCAGTTAGTCGGACTCTAGTAGCAAATTTAGTAAAATTAGCTCCAGACAATAACAACATGCTTGGTTATGCATGAGTTTGTCCAGAGATTTTTGACCATGTGGAGTGCAGTTTCTGTAAGCAAAGGTTCATGCACCCAAAAAATGCTGCTGTATCCTGGGACCCTGCAGACATGCAAAGGGCTGAAATAAGTGTTACCATTTATTCAGAATCAAGAAGTAAATCAGCTGGCAGTGGCAGAAGATTGTTTTGTGGGTGGGGTGTTTTTAGTGCTACTTGTATAATAAATCTCTTAGTCCAGGACTGGCAACATAACATCTCTCATCAGCAGTAAGTTAATTCAATTGTAATGACAAACAAAACATGCTGTGTTAAAATCCAGCTTGCAGATCATAACATAACAGAAGTTAATGCTATTTTGGACTGGTGATAAGTACACAAGCCCCTAAAAGGACATGGAAGCACAACATGCTCTTCAGAGGTTCCAAACCAAGCTACAACTTTCTTCTAAAGTACCATGCTGGGTATTAAAAGAACACAGAAATAGATGAGACTTCTTTTTTTTCTTTTATTTCTCCCCCCAGAACTTGGCTGGATCTCAAAAGTGTATGTGAATCGACTTGCAGTTGTGAGGCATGCAGAACAAATTAAAAAATGGAAAACTTTGAAAGGTAATTGGCAAGTAAGTGCTCTTTTTATGCATTCTGTTCCTGTATTTTTAAAGCAGTCACTCTCCCTCTCCAGGCTGGAATATTGAATTTTTTTCAAGATACATGTAAACTTAAAAGATGTGCTTGTCCATGTCTTATTTTAATAATTTGTATTTGATGATGATGGGATGGAATAAGGTGATGCATTTATCCAAACAAGTTAAAAACCTTATAACTCATGAGTGGCAAAACCGCAAATAGATTTAAGTCATCTTTATTCATGAGTGGATTAAATTGTATATTACTATCCCCCCACATTTATTCTGTTTCCCAGACAGACTTCTCTGCATGCTGCCTTCTTATTTTTTAAATTTTAAAGCTGTACGATATGATCATGGTCCCTGACAAGTTTGACCTACCTGAATGATTTTTCTTTACTTTAACATTCCAAATGTGTGTGATTTCATTGCTTAAATAGTTTTTTACAGAAATTCAAAAGTCCTGACTCTCTGTGGAACTTGGAGGGGGGATGGAGCCCAGTAATGTTAGGGGCACTTATTTTTCAACTGCTGAGATAAGGTAAATGGTGTGTTATTGTCCGTCTTACTATGAAATAGTTTCATGTAAACCATCACTAAAGCCAGTGGTGCAAATGAACTTCTATTCAGGGCTGACTTGAGTTCATTGAACACACATTTAGAGTGTCTTAGCAGTTATCCTCAATCTCTGCTGGTTATGGCCCTGTAGGAAGAATTGACAGATACTGTCCTGGTGTGTGTTTTGGTGTCTTCAGTTTGTACATGACACTCGAAATGCAAACCCATTCAGTCAGCAGTGTAAGCTGATGTGTTCTGCAGAGCAGAACAGGTGAGGCACAGCTATGTGCTGGCTTCCATCCCCACAGTGGCAGCATGGGAAGTGCTGAGAGGGCAGTGGCATGCAGAACTGGCTGCAGGATGCTCCAGGTGGTTTGGGAAGTGCTAAGAGGGCAGTGGCATGCAGAATTGACTGCAGGATGCTCCAGGTGGTTTAGCAGCAGCTTTCAGCCAAGAGCAAGGTCTGAGAAATGCTGTGCAGCAGACCTGGAGCTCCCAGTGAGCTCCCAGACACGGAGTTGTAACCGATGTCCAAAAGGCAATCTGGTTCCTCATGTACCAAACAGCTGTTCTGCAAGAAAATGCATGGGATTCCTCCCCTCTGCGCACTAAACAAGTTGTTTGTATGCAACCATAACTAAAAACTTGGAAACAGCAGGAAGGAGATTATGAAGGATCAGTCTTAGCAGTGGGACATAACAGAATGAAAAAAGAATCATTTAATTACACTTGATTATTAAAAAAGTTGTTCAAAGTAGTTGACATTCTGAGCCCAGCATGTCATGCAGCCATTCTGGAGTGTCTGAAGCTGTGCTCACAATGAGCACAGATCTTGCAGGTGACAGTTTGGGGGCGATTTGATGTAGCAGTAAGATCCTACTTGGAGCTGATAGAAAAAAGCTTCCTGGCTGTTTTTAACTCCTGAAAGTTTGTGCTTTGTGTGTTATGTTTAAATAAAAAAATGGACATAAACTGAGGAGAGTTAGACACCAGCTCAGCATCTAAGAGTTTCTTGTGCATAAAAAGTTATTTGATACCGAGTTAAACAGTCCAGGGGCTCTGAGTTGGGAAGTAGCATCAGTGAGAAAATCCAGAGGGTACTCCAAAACCTTGGCTATCCTCAGATACTGCAGCTGCAGTAATATAAAAAGTAAGTCTTCTGATTTGGCCAAAGTTACTATGTGAATAACAAAGAGAGAGCCACAGGCTTTGTTTTGTCACTCCCACTACACAGCTGAAGGACAAATATTTATTATTAACACTTCTCCCTCTCCAGTGTAGAAACTTTGGTACTTCAGCAAGGTTTTACTTTGAAGAAAGTCAGAGGCATCTCTTCTGTATTTGAACACTCTTATTGCATGATAGTCATGTGCTATTTATTTCAGAGATGATTTTGAACTTTTGCGTATTTGAATGTAAGGCACATCACAGATTCAAATTTTGCTGCCCGTTTCCCAAAATACACATTTGAAAAACTCTTTTAAAAAAGCCAAATTCTTGGAACTCCCTGACTACTTTTGTCTTGATGTCTTCATGATTCATGTTGTAAGAGATGAGACAAAAATTCCCTCAAATGAAGGATAAACAAATCCAAGTAGAAGAAACATAAAACCATTTAAAGTGAAAAACCTTTTTGAAGTATTATAGGGTGAAAGGAGAAATCAGAAATAAGTAGACAAGCTTAGACTAACAGAGGCCAGTGATGATTCTTTACTCCGTTCCGTCACCCCAAAGCAGGTTCCAATGTCGCAGTCACTGCAGATTCCAAAAGGAGACTCCTGTCAGTGAAGTGTGAAAGCTTTGTAGGCTGGTCAGCCACGAAAGATTTGCAGAGTAATACCACCATGGAGAAACAAGCTTTGCTGCCTGTACTGACAAATCGTGTCGCAGAGCAGGGCAGTCAGAGAGGGGCTTTATGGACTCAAATGGACTTTACCGTTGCGAAGTCTCCCCTTGTACAAGTGCCCAGTAAGAGACATCAGCTTTTTGTGAAGCCATCACTGTAAATGAGCATTTACTGGAAGACCTTCCAACAAATATTTCAAAATAATGTCTTAAGCTCAACTCTTGTTCAGCAAAAAAGCTTGTAAAATTTTTAGTCATGCTTCTGTTCCATTCTTTGATTAATAAGTCTCTTAAAGTTATGTAACATTTTAATCTAAAATGCTTTAGCCTTGTCACTTATCTTTAGCTTTTGTTCTTTTTACTTTGCACCAAGTATTTACAGAACTTTTTTTTTATTCCTGATTCACACAAAATAAAGTGTAAACATATGGAGTCTAGACCCCAAGTTTGAAGAAGCTTGGGTTCTTAAGCCCCCCTGATTCCACATTTCACTCTGATAGCAGGATAAGCATGCGCGTGTGCAAATTGCTGATGTGTATGTGCACTCATCTGGGTACTGCCTATTGCAAACCTGTGCTTCTGTTGAAGCATGTGTATAATTGCTTGTGCATACAAGCATGAAAGATACAGACATACTGTGGAGCACTGCGATGGTCAGAAACTACACGGTCCCAGCTGGGGAGTAGCAAGCTGGGACATTTATTGAATACATCCGTGACTATATATAGAACCAAAAAGGCAGGGTATGTTAATAGGGAGGCAGGACATGCTGACAATAGGGACAATTTATGTTAGTTAGGGCTTAGGCAACTAATTAACTACGTTTCGTGATAGAGCAAGCATTCCTCATGCCAGAGCCACGTGGGGGAATAGAGGCCTCAGCAGGATAGCAATAAATCAAAAAAGTCCATTCACTCCCTGCAGGAGGAGACAGGTCTAGATAACTGCAAACAGTCTTCTCAAGGCCAGGTCTCCTGTCTTATCAGAGAGAGGAATTCCTCTCAGTTTCTGTCATCCACGGCCTGCCCGCTCATCCCCTGGTGTCCAATTCCAGCAGAGCACGGGGCGTATTGTAGGAGTAAGGTTCCTCACATAGGTGGTTTTTGTCTTTGTCTTAAAGAATTAAATTTGAAACAGGATGCTTTTTTTTTCCAGATAAAAATGTCTGATCCTTTCAGAGCCCCATGTGGTAGTTACTTCGCAGCAAAAGTTGTAATTTAACCCTTTGGTTCTGAGAGTAGACTTTTGATTCCAGATCTATTCTGTATCATTAGATACTGCTCAGGACATAAGCAAATAAATGCAAACCCTGTCTATCATAAGCCATTATTTGTATATCCTCTATGTTATATACTGTACATTTCCTCATTGTCAGAGTGAGAGCCAGGCTTCCGATTCCTGCATCTTCTAAGGCTTTGTAAGTGTAAACTGAAACACCATATTCCTTGTTTTGCTCCCTTTGTAGGCTGCTTGGCTGCTGAAAGCTGTCACCTGCATAGACCTCACCACTCTTTCAGGTGATGATACTCCTTCAAACGTTCAAAGACTGTGTTTTAAAGCAAAGCATCCTATCAGAGAAGATCTGCTCAAAGCCTTGGACATGCATGATAAAGGTATGGTAGCTTTTATTGTGTGCATTTTGTAGAGAAAATTTCTACGTTTCTTCATTATTTTTCAATTTTCAGAAAGGACATTTGTCCACTGATCAAAGTCATATGGTGTAGAACCAAAGGGGAATCAGGCCTCTGGTTTAAGCTATATACATAGAATATCAAAGATTATTCTTTTTTTTCAAATTTGAATTTATGGACTCTTCTGTGGACGGAGGGGTTCGGGAACAGATTGTATACGACCAGTATTGATCCACAAAATGTCCGCTTTATTTATAAAAAGATGCCTTTTTATACACTTCTACACCCCGACATGACATTATTGGTTACATAAAGATAAACATGCCCTATTGACCATTCTAATTGGATTATGGCAGATGTCAATAAGAGGTAGAGACACCTGTTGTATCTCTTGAGACTCCTCCTGGAACTTGGCACAGATCCTCCTTTATTCTAGCTACAGAGTCCGAAGTCATGATGACTTTGCAAATTCTCACTATCTGTGTCTCAGCCCTGCTAGGAAGGCCTACATAGAAGCAGGATAATTTGCTCACAAAAACCTGCTCTGTCCACAAATCTGTTTTATGTTTTGAGCAATTTATACTGCATTCATAACATTCTTTATTATACCTATAATATATCAACACACACAATTACGTATAATGGTAACAATTACCACCACCGTTAAAATAAAAGGATTTCACACCGTTATAATTCCCTATTACTCTATAATGCTAAAGCTTTTCAACCAAACAGATAAACTTTCTGTTACTAATACTTAGTGAATAATCTAAAATTCACACAACACACAATGAATAATCTAAAATTCACACAGCACACAGTGAATAATTTAAAATTCACGCAGCACACACTCTCAAATTCTTAACTTCTATAATTATGTGCTTTTAATAATACTAAAAAACTGTGCTTTAATAGTACTGAAAAATTGTGCTTTAAGGCAGCTACTGGTAGTGTTACCATTACCTGCAACTACATCAACCCTGTCCTGAAGTACTAGCTTCTTTCCAAGGCCTCATCCATCGTGCAGGTAGCCACCGAACACCTGTTTCTGTGAGGATACAAGCATAACCTCTTCCAGTCATCTTTTACTTTTGCAGGCCCTTTCCATTCCCTTGTCTGTGGATCTTTTTATTGTATTTTGACTGTTGCCTATTGACTTACCAGACCCAACTGTGTAGAAGTGTTATGAATAACAATGAGAGGGTCTGTTCTACCACCCATCAACGACAAAAAATTCAACACATATAGCACTTTTGCAAGTCGGTCGTGTGGGCTGGCTAGCTCTTCTCCCCCTTTCTGCTTCTGCAAAAGTGTTTGAAGAACTCCATGAGCTCGTTCAGTAATGGCTTGTCCTGTAGGAAAATAAGCAATGCCAGTAACATGAGTAATACCTTAATTCATACAGAATTTTCGAAAATGCTGTGAGGTATAACCTGATCCATTGTCTGTTTTGATTTCTGTGGGGACCCTTAGGGCTGCTATGCATGCGTACCAAAGCTGTAAAGCTTGTAAACTACGAGGATTAACGTCCAAACCAATGCCCAGCCTGTTCTTGTGACTGGCTGAACAGGCTTGTACAATACCTCGAGCATCTGTTGAAGTGATCCCAAACTGCCTAGCTAATACATCTGCAGACTGATGGAAAAATTCATGAGACAGAACTGCGTGTTGAAATTTGTTTACCGAAGGACCAGTCTACGCAAGTGCTACTAATTTATCCGCTTTATCATTTCCAATTGTTAAACCTCCATTTAGCTTTTGATGGCTTCTAATGTGAGTGACAAAATGAAGCTGTGTTTGCTAATTTAGCAAATGTAGCAACTGTGTCATGAGTGCTGCTTAAGATCTTATTTTTCAGGGTTTTAACCATCGCTTGCTCGATTTTTTGTCCTGTACTTACTACACAGAGTAAGTCTGAATCTACATTAACAGGATCTGTTCTATACGTTTGTGTGTCTGTGTGTGAAAGCAGCTGCACCTCTGCTTTGCAAAGAAGCAGCGCTTTCTCGTCAGGCTCTTCGCTAAAGTCTGGGCTAGAAAAAGGAGAGGAAGCTGCAGAAAATAATGCGATTAACTATTCTAACTCTCCATCCTCTTGCTCCTCAAACACAAAAGGTCTTAATGCTGCACTGAATGCATCAGCCACAAAGGCTGCTTTCTCTTGTTCGACTATCCATTCAGCAGCCTCTAGGAGCTGAGCTGTATCAGCGCCTTGGGTCAGTGTGCTTAAAGCTTGCTTTGTTTTGTCATTGGCATTATCATAGGCTAACACGTCCATGAACTTAGTTTTCATGTTACCATCCATGTCTGGGTCTGACTGTATAGGTTGATACAGACAATCTACAAACTGATTATATGGTTCATAGGGTCCTTGCCTGATCATGGTACAAGGGGGTCCTGATCTTGCATCTCTCACTGCAAGCAACGACTTATAAGTTAAGTCTTGACTAGTTTGCAGCACCTCTGTAGGAAATTGTGCTTGCAAATTTGCTCCACCATACTGACCTGCACCCATTAGTATTTCTGAGGTAACACCATAGAGAGGGTGACCCTGTTGTCTGGGCTGGGCAGCAGCTGCTGTGCAGCTAGCATCCCATTTGTTGAAAAATTGAAGCTACTGAGGAGGAGTGAGTAGGGTGGTAATAATAATGCATGTGTCATATGGAGTTAATAGATGGGCAGTAAAGAGATGTTGCATCACTAACTGTGCGTACCCTGATTTTAAACAATACTGTGAAACAGCTGTTTTTGCTTCTTTTATGATTTTCCAATCTAAAGCTTCCCAGGATTTGTTCCCTCCTCCGTCTACAAACACAGGAAAGGCACTAGCTTCTGAAAGCTCAAAATTTCCCTCAGAAGCTGCATCCTGCAGTTTTCCAGTTCTGTGCTGGGTTGTTAACCACCCCCTGCCCCTTCTTTCCTCCCCCTGGGAAAGTCGGAAATCCCATAACAGAGTCTTCCGCCCCAGGTATCTCTGGGAAGGAGTTCTGAGGAGGCGGCACCGGCACTACAGGCAAAGCTGGAACATTAGAGGCAGCTGTTTGTAGCAGAGCGAATTGTCTCTCCACTATTTTAGTTTCTAGAACCTGAAGACGATGCAACAGATCGTTTATTTGAGCCCTTAGTGCGATCATAGCTGCATTCTTGCTTCTACCGTTGGAGTGTTTACCATCGGAAGTGAAGGTTGGAGATGGAAGTGGTGGAGATAGGCATCTCTCGTCACTATAATCTGATCTTTCTTTCTCCTCTCGCAGCAGGATTGGTGCAGGGGTGGTGATATCTCTTGCCGTAGGTCTTGTCCCTGCCGCAACGGTGGCAGCTCCCACCGGGAGAGCAGTAGCCCCTGCCGATTCATCTCTGTTCACGGCAGCGGTGTCGGCTCACAGTCTTCTGGGTTCCGGCATGATGGCTCTTGATGACACAGATCCGGGTGCCAAGGCTGTTCTGGGCGGCAGCAATGCAGTGACTGCTGGCGGCACGGGGGTTGCCAGCAATGCCGATCCAGGCGGCACCTGCGCAGTGACAGCCACTGGCTCTGTGCCCAGCTCATGCACAGTAGAGGCCGGTGGTGCAGGCAGTGCACGCGCAGTGAAGGGAGGTGGCGCAGGCAGCGCAGGCGCAGTGAAGGGCGCCGTCCCGGCCGCACAGGCGCAGTAAAGGGCGTTTCCCCTGGCTCTGTGCCATCTTTGTTCTCCGGGGGTCCGGCATCCACTTCTCCCACCAGCGGGGGTCCACTGCTAAAACGAACTACACCTGCCAGGTTTAAGTGTTTTCGACCCTCAATTTAACAGGCATGGGTGCCGCGTATGTTCCAGAAACCAGCTGTTCAATGCGAGGTCGCTCTGCGGTCCCACCGGCCCCCATGAGAGCCGTGCTGGCAGCTAAAGATACACGCCGCTCAGCTCTATATTCTTGGAGCGATTCAACGGCCAAACGCCAGACAGTAGGAAACTTTTTAACATCTTTACTTCCCTTCGTAATCTCTTCCCACAGCTTTTCCCCCATAGAGTCCCATGTGGACACATCAAAGGTAGCTGCAGCTGAAGGGATCAGGCCCTTTGATTCGGCATACTTGAGCAGTTCTCTAAGAGCATTTAAATCATAATTAGAGTCTCTCCTGGAGAGAATAGTTTGGAGGAGCTTTCCTACCGCCTCTTCTTCTTTTGAGAGCAGAGTCCCCATGCCCCTCCCTTTAGTCGCTCACCTGATCAGGGCAAGATTTCAACACTTCATCGTGCGCACAGCGTTGAATTCCTAGCATTGGGGCAACGCTGATGCAATGACTGCTTCCCTCTGCTTCTCTCCCGTTCGCCTAACATCCCGAAGAACGGCAAATCCAAAGGTCCCTGTTCGGGCGCCAACTGTGGATGACGAGGGTTCGGGAACAGATTGTATACGACCAGTATTGATCCACAAAATGTCCGCTTTATTTATAAAAAGATGCCTTTTTATACACTTCTACACCCCGACATGACATTATTGGTTACATAAAGATAAACATGCCCTATTGACCATTCTAATTGGATTATGGCAGATGTCAATAAGAGGTAGAGACACCTGTTGTATCTCTTGAGACTCCTCCTGGAACTTGGCACAGATCCTTCTTTGTTCTAGCTACAGAGTCCGAAGTCATGATGACTTTGCAAATTCTCACTGTCTGTGTCTCAGCCCTGCTAGGAAGACCTACATAGAAGCAAGATAATTTGCTCACAAAAACCTGCTCTGTCCACACTCTTCAGACAACTAACATATTAAATATGAGGTCAGTTATCTGAGACTTTGAGAGGATAGCATTTTAACTAGAAATGCAGTAGAACTGCATTAACATAAAGGCTGGTCAATTGCTGCTGGGCTCAGTCTGGCTCAACAAGTAAGAACAGAGCTTGGCAGTGCAGTTTCTCTTGCAGTAATTTGCTGATTAGGTGTGTCTTTAACTGTACGTGTTGACATTAAACTGTGAATCTGTCAATAAAAATAGTGGAGTTTTAACTCCTGCTAATGTAGACTTGCTCCCAGGATCAGGGAAGGAGGAAACAATATGGAGAACTACCTGAACAATTTGAGCAATAGAACAGACATCCCTGGTGTAGATGCTTAAGATCCTTGTGATAACACAGAAGTGGGTGGTGAGAACAATGCACACATGGTCATAATAAGGACTGCACTTGAGAATGTGAAATTCTATGTCTGAAAAAGTGAATTGTGGCTTTTGCAGGCATTACTGTTGGAGCAGTTTGTGTATATCCTGCAAGAGTCACCGATGCTGTTAATGCCCTAAAGGCTGCTGGTTGTAACATACCAGTAGCTTCAGGTAAGCTTTGTTCAAAAATGTACCATTAAATATTTTGATATTATAATATATGTGGGAAAATCCAAAAGTTTGGACTTGCTTTTGTGTCAGGGAATAAGGTAAAAAGGTAACAGGTGGAAGGAGGGGAATGGAGGGGAGGATTTTCTTCTGGTCTAATCTTTTGTTTTCTTTAAACTTCAAGCTAATCAGGAATGCTAAGTCTGTTTTGCTGGAGACTCTTCAAAGTGGGTTTTAAAATATATCAGTGTTTTTCTCACCTGAATAGAAGAAATTGAGATAGTGTGCTGGACAAGTATTAGTATACACTAAGTAGATGAAGATGATGATGATAATAATAGGAGATCTAATACAACGTTTATTTTCCCTATAAGTTGTTTGGCTTTTATGTGTAATCCTATGTCAAGGTTTAACCCTAACCAGCAACTAAGCACCACAGAGCTGCTCACTCATAGCCCCCTCCCAGAATGGAGGGGGGGGAGGAGAATTGCAAGGGTAAAAGTGAGAAAATTTGTGGGTTCAGATAAGAACAATTTCATAATTTAAATAAAGTATAATTAATAACAATACTAATAGTAATAAATGCAATGAAAAGGAAAATAATAATTTAAAAAAGCAAGAAAATACAAGCAAGACAAATGACACAAATGTAAAACAGTTGCTCACCACTGAGTGACTGATGCCCAGCCAGTCCACAGGCAATAGCCCTCAGCCAAATTTACCCCTAGTTTATATGTGGGACATGATACCTTGTGGTGTGCAATATCCCTTTGGGCAGTGGGGTCTACTGTCCTAGCTGTGTCTCCTCACAGTTTTTTTGTGCACCCCCAGCGCACTGACTGGTGGAGGGGGTGAGAGGCTGAGAAGACCTTGGCTCTGTGCAAGCACAGCTCAGCAGTAGCCGAAACATCCTTGTAGTACCAACATTGTCTCCAGTACAAATCCAAAACACATCCCTATACCAGCTACCTCGAAGATAACTGGGTCCCAGCCCAAACCAGCACATCCTGAAGCTGTGTGCAGAGCTGAGGGCTGTTGCCTGCTGAGCAGCCCACGGGTTCAAGGCCTTTACATACAAATCTAACAGTGCGAGTTCTTCTCCAGTCACCACACATGTGAGACAAGTCCTGAATCCACATGTCCTAGTTATAGTGGCTGGGACCAGCTTATCACTGTGGGAATGTAACTGGAACTGCGTATTCCATACCCTCTCTGCCATTTATCATGAACTGTTAACGATGCATTGTTTGCGACAGCTGCCCAGGACACACCTGACACCTCAGGCTATGAACTGGGTGCATGAGAAAACAGAGATAAGAGGGTTCCCTGTCTTCACACCAATGATTCAGGTGTGATAACTCCCCTCTGGGAATCATTAACACCTTCACACCCAACCTGAGGGGTCATGTCTGCTAATGGGCCATCAAGTAGACCAAAAATATCCTGTGACTCACTGAGTAAACTGCCCATTGTGAAAACCCTCACCCTGGGGGAGGTACTGGGTGTTCCTATCTGAACTGAAGCATATATAAGCTTGAGGTTTTGGGACTGGAGGCACTCACTCACTCGTCAGACTGAGAGGAGGACCAGAACCTCAACAGGACTGCAACTACCACTCTCAACCAGACTGCGACCACCAACCTTCTGGAAGGAAAACAGGTTTTCCTTTTCTTTTTGCTTTGGACTCAGGGGACCATGTGGTGCTCAGCACAGGGGCTGGTGAGCACCATACTGTTTGTGCCCCAGGGGGCTGGGTTGTACAACTGGGTTTTGAGGGCTGAACCCAATTTTCCTTTGTATCAGTGTATCCATTGTAATCTTTTTATTAAATTGTAGTTCTGACTTCTAAACTCTTTTGAGTTGGATTCATTTCTCCTGCTGGTTTACTTTTAAACCAGCGCACCACAATAAGAAGTATAATCAAAGAATTATGCAGGTTAGAAGGGAGTTCTGGATGTCATCTGGTCCAACCTCCTGCTCCAAAGCAGGGGCTAATTTTGAAGTTAGATCAGGTGTTTAATGCTGAGATCCATGTTTTCTGGTGAGGTTTTTTTTTTTTGTCGTGTCATTGTTGTGTAGGGGAAAAATACATATTAAATGCATTTATATGTCAGAAAAAGACAATCTCTGGAATTTTTTCCATTTCCAAAATTACCTTTGGGTTTTGTACTTAAACATCATAAACATAGTCTTAAGTAGATCTTGTTGAAAGCAATTCTTGCTATATTGTGATTTAGCTGTTAAGCAATATTATTATGATTTAGCTTGAGATGCTGCTTGGAGAGAATTAAAAATGTATGTATTGCTTCATATCTGAGTTCACTCCTTGTTTGTTTGGTTCTGCTGAAAGCCGTAGATGTTTTGCTTCTTATGTAGGCTGCTCTGGGAAATTTTAAGTCATGTGAAAGATCTTTTCATAAGATGCACTTAGTATCTGTCTGGACATTGGTTTTTGGGAGAAGAGCTAATGTTTCCTTGTGGGCAGAGAGGGGTAGGATGAACTGCATTTAGATTTTTGAATCATGGTAGGGATCAAAAAAGAATAGCTTTCAAACTTTTTTGTGTATTAGAGGCATATGCAATTTTATGGTAAGTTTATAAAACTTTAAAAGTTTATAAAACATGTCTTCCCTCTACCTGCATCCCTTTTCATGCTAGTGGCTGCTGGGTTTCCGTCTGGACAAACTCCTCTAGAAACCAAACTGGCTGAAATAAAGCTAGCTGTGGAATATGGTGCCAGAGAGATTGACATTGTCATTAGCAGGAGTCTGGTGCTGACTGGCCAGTGGGAAGGTAAGTACCCACCCTTTGGCAAGGAACCTAAACCTTGTATACGCACATGCAGGATTGTCTTTATCTCTTCCCTTGATCATAACATGAGCCCTTGAAGAATTTGGTCCCTCCCTTAATAGTCACTGATAATCTGGAGCTCTGAGCTAAATAAAACCTATTTAACTAATGACAGAGGGTTGTGTTTTTTTAAAAGAACACTGTTGCAAATCGTGTCAAGTTGGGCTTGCAGAATGACTTTGTGGTTTGGAAATTCGTGTCTATTCCTTCTGTGCCTTTAGAAGATTTTGTGTACACCATCAAAAAAGTAGCAAATGAAAGCCTAATTATTTGAACAGTTTTGTAGAAAGCCCAAGAGGCTTTTAATGTAGATGATGCCTTGTTAAATATACATGTTTCAATTCTTCACAAAAATATGTATTTTAGTTGTTTTCTTTTTCCTGAAAGTTGAAGGTACAAATGGACTGTTCATATTATTATTGTTGTTCTGGTGTCTGTAGACTACTACTAATTAGTAAGAACAATAATGCTGAAGATGGTTTTTGCTCTAATTGCCTCCTTAATGTACTGTGAATGGTTTGCCTTAAGTGCTGACAGTGCTCCTGTAACTAATCTCCATGTGAAGGTAAACACATCATTGTCTTGGAATGATTTTTCCTATTAGTTGTATAATGCTGTGCCTATGATCCTATTTGCTTGGAAGACTTCATAATGGACCCCTGGTACCTGAGTTTAGTTAAAGAAATACAGTTATCATGGTAATGGATCATGTTTTCTGATTTTGGTCTTCCTTTGATTAGCAGCTAGAATTGAACAAAGAAATCCACATTTCTACATCTGAGTCTTCAGAGCTGATATCCTGGTTTCTATTTGCAGTAACCTTGTCACCTCTTTTACAGTATTTCCCATCTCCATCCTTTTGCTCTTAAATCTATACAGAGTGACTATTTATAAGTTCAGGTATCGCCTCAGAAATTGCCAGAATATGGAAACTGGTTGATTGAGTGGTTTTAAATAAGACAGGATGATAGACCAAGCCCTGTACCAGCTGGCAGCAAGACTATGCACACACTTTCCTGTGGTGTATCTTTGCTGGGGTCTATGCTATGGTCTACAGGTAGTCCTCTGGAGCTGCAATCTGCTGGGAACACGTGTTACTCTTGGGTACAAAGTGAGCTGAGACAGCGATCTGTCACTAAGACTCAAAAAAGACCACTAAGGTGGACTTAAGCAGCAACTTGCAATATGCCTGAAGAAGTGTCTCAGTTTAAAAGAAACAAAGATGTTTATCAAGGAAAGTGAGAAACCCCTCTGGACTAGGAAGGAGACCTCTCCCCAGAAACCACCTCAACCTTTGAAATGACTTTAATGAGAAAATGTAGGGAAAAAGATAACAGTTCTTTACTGCACCTCCTCTGCAGGTGGCATTGGCCCTTCGATGATCCCGTAGCGAATCCTGGCAGTGGTGATTGTGGTAAACACCAGGAAACCTCTCTCTCCTCACTTCCCCCAGTCCTCTCCCTAGCCGTCAGGTTGGAATGCAAACCTATCAGCCTTCTCTTTGTTTAGGCTTCTGACAGCTGGCTCTGGGAGCAGGTACTGGGGGGCTGGGCTTCAAAAAGCCATCTCCTCTGGCTTCCAGCTCCCAAACCGCTGTGTTGGTAAGGGTCAGAAAAAGAAATTCCATGAAAGATTTTGAAACTGTAGCAAGAAGCCTGTCTCATAGCAATTTCTGGTATGACTGTCGTTATCATGCTTCAAATTTCATGGTACAAACCACTGTTACGTGCAAGTTGCACAGAGCAGAGATCAGAAATATAGTGCACGTAAGGCAACTGCGTGTGCAGGCTTGAGTTTATATTGCCTGGGATTACGTGAAGGAGAACACAGGGGAAATACAGGGCTGGATTCAGGGAGATAGTTTGTACTGGTGACTGAAATGAGCTGGACATACATTGTTGGGTTTTTCTGCATGGGAGATGAATTGATTTTTGTGGTCATGAATTACAGGGGAGGAGTACACGATGATAGATGTGGTATAAAGCTGTCAGTTTACTAAATAAGTGAATTAGGGATGGCCTTTAATTTGATATGCATATTGTTTTATCCAGAGCTGAAGTCATGACAAGGTTGAAAGCCATCCTTATTTTGGCAGCATCTTATTTAATTTTTTAACCAAGGGCAGAATTCAAATTATTTCTAAAAGTTTGTCCTACGTTTGTTCATGAATGTGAATCTGTTTGTGACACATGTTTACATGGTCTTGAAAAAAAGCTGTGTCAGGGACACAATTTACTTGCCATCCAGATAAGTATGCCACAAGGTGAAAAATTGCTTTATCTGACTTTCCCCTTGCAAAAAAAAAACCCCATAAAAGTACTTCATTAGGTGATCTGTATGTTTTTTGTGAAAATCTAATGTTCTAACTTCCTGTTTAGTTTTCAGTTATGTTATCTGTGTGAACATCCAGGTTTTCACCTCTATTTAATGATTAGTTATGACACTCAAGGATATATAAAGAACTTTTAAAGAATCTAGAAGGAGTGATGAAGAAGCCAATTTAGGCTGAATTCTTATACTATATAAAATTGAGAAGTCTAGTGCAATAACCATGCCTGTGTTCAAGGTGCTTCATCAACTAAAGCTGCCTTGTACTTACAACAGAACCTCTTTTTATGCTTGTAATGATAATATTATATTTTTATGGGTATTTTCCATGCTGCCAGTCTTCACAACTTCAGAAGTTATTGACAAAAATATACGTTGGTAGAATGCTTTATCTTACAGTTCATTTTTAGCTTTTCTTCTAGCCTGTGCAGGAATTGGGGTCACTGTGATAGAATAGTGTTGCTTTGTGATTCACTTCAAAGTCTTGTTTGGTTATTAAATATTTTAGTGTATGTCCAATTATGTCAAGTTATTTTAAAGCAGTTTTTGAATATTGCTGAAGCTCTTTATGACACTCAGAATGTCTTTTCTAGATATTTCTGAAGTAATTGTTAAGATCTTTTTAATAATGCTGAATATGAAAGCAACTTCATTGGACAGTTAAATTACATTAGAAAATACCATTAAATGAGATCTAAGTTTATGAATTTACATACTTTTCCCAACCTTTTAGCTTTTAAAGCAATGCTACTTTAAAGTGCTTGACTCTGCCATTGTCTTGTATTACTTGACAAAGTATGGATTAAGCTTAAATATCTCAATTTAGATACTTCTTTTAGGCACATAATGTGGAGTCTTTATGTAAAGAATGATCGAATTGACCAACAAATTGTTGAAAGTAACTGGATTTATTCTTTTTTTCTTTTTTTATTCTTTTTTTTCCCCTCCTACCAATATGTTGAATTTGCTGGACCTTCTGCAGTTGTCTGGGGTGCTGTAATGTTACTTCTAATTCCACAGCTTTTAGGAAACACCTGGATATACTACACTGTCAGTGGCTTTAGCAATATTGTTAACCCATCATTTGTTCTATGTCAGTTGAATTTTCCTACTAGAAAAGGGAAAAAACCAACTATACTGTGAGAAGTTTGAGTGTGACTGCATCCAGGAAGTATTTATATATAACCTCATTATGAAAATTCCTTTTCAATTCTGTTAATAATTATTCATCTCTGAGTTTAGAGGCTTTGTTCAGGGATTAGGATCCCATTTTGTGCTACATGCTTTATAAACAGTGCAGAGAAAATACACTCCCCTTTCCAGAGACTTGGAAAAGACCCCACATTGTTCAGGAACGTTATAGTTGGATTTGCTGTTTCTAGATGTGCAAGCTGACCTGGGATCTTAAAGTCCAGTTGCACAATTTCTGTCTTATATTGTCAGCAGCAGCTCAGACTCCTGAAGCCAAGCTCTGTTTCCAGTGTCATGTGAATCGCTGGAGCCTGGAGTTGCACATATGTGACAGAGAGCAGAACTGAGGGAGTTGTGTTGTGCTGATAGCCTTGTGCTTGTCATTTTGTTAACAAACCTGCCATTAACATGCCAGACGGAAGGGACTCCAGCTCATTTTCCAGTTTTGTATCACAATTACATTGATCTTTTGGTCTAACAGAAATCAAAACATCTTCCCTCCTTGTCTCAATTTCTACTCGTAGCATCAGTCAATGTGACTGAATAGATAAAAATACCAAATAAATTGAATTTTAAAAATAAGTGGTTTTATCACCACATTTTGGAGAAGAGCTATTCCATAAAAAATTAGACAGTGGATTTTTTTTCCCCCTTCATATTTTCATTTCTTTTGTAGGAGATTTGGATTATCCCCTTTATTTTTTGATTTTTAGGACTAATGTTACAGAGCAAAGTAAAAGACCATCTAGACAATCTGGTGCAGATTATAGCCAGCAGAAATTGACAGGGATGATTCCTTGAGAAATGTGTATGTGAAAAAATATTTTCTTTGGTATATTTAATATCTGCTAAAATTCAATGTAATGCACTGAATATTTACAGTTTTAGGAAAACTACAAAAAAAAAATCTTCCAACACTTACATTTTATAACAGTGAAATTAAAATTGCATCTATGAAAGCATTTTTTTTCCTACAAAATCTGAATTTTTCTGACTTCTATATATGCATCCAGTAAAGGCAGATCTGAAGTTCATGAAAGCCATCAGGTTTCTTAAGTAAGTGGTGTGAAGTAGAAGAGTACTTATGTCACATCCATTTTAACAGCAAAGTCAGTAGAGCTACTACAGACTATATCAGTGAGCATCTGGCTCCAAGTATATTCTAACTAGGTTGGCTTGCTGTGGGTTGTTTTTTTTCATGGATTTGTTGGGTTGTGTTTTTTTTTTTTTCCCCCCCCTCTGACATAAGATTTAGATCTCTTTTAGAATGGATAATATTGGTGCTTTGTCCAAGATGCCACACGCTACTGGCCATTTGCTTTGAGAGTATTTTATTTATTTTTAGCAGTCAAAAGGAAAGTTTCTTACAACCTCTTCATGGTGGTCTTAGCTCACAGTTGAAAATATGCCTCTGGGATTTACCAAAGTCTTTGTGCCACTACGGCTAACCAGAGAGCTATGTCTGCTGTGTTCAGTTACTGGTGTTCTGCACTGGTCACAGATATTCCCATAACTGTAGTGTCCAGCTTTGATCCTGTTTCTATCCAGCGTGATGGAGCTGAGTGATGGACTTCCTGGCAGCGCAAACGGTCCCACAGGAAGCCTGGGACCCCTTGAAACACTGAGTACATTTTCAAATGTGATTAACTCCACCCATACTTTAGACATTTGCTAAGAAGTTTCAGGATAATCCAGTCGTTTGTGCCTTGATTTAAATCTGATGGAGTACTGAAACTTCTCTTCTTATTTTTGCAAGGAGTAGGAGTTTTTGTGCATGTTCTGTATCAAAGTAATTCTGGCTTGCACCAGGACTGGGGTGCTCTGGTTATGTCCCAGAAATACTATGTCCCAGACATAGTGGCATTTCTATTTGTGTTTTTACTGTGGGATTGAAAATGTCCTATGAATGCCAGCTATTGTCTGCAATAATTGGTCTCTGAATAAAGAACTGTATTTCTTACCTACACACCTGCCTGCCCCATTAGAGTATGCCCACTGTTCTGCCACCTCAGCTGACCGGATAGACATGGCTGATTGAAGATCCTCCGTGTTCTTGTCCATGGGATGATGTGTGCTGTCAGGTAGTGAGACTGTTCAAACAAGCTTGATGCTAACTGCGTGTAAAAGTACCTTCCAACTATGGGGAGGGTGCTGTAGCTGTAGTACTAACTCCAGTGAACAACAGCTGGGAGGATATAGTTTCTCTTCATGGAATCCAACCCAAATGTGCATTTTGTTGATTTTATTTTGACATTTTTGCTGGCATATCTTAAAGGTAGAGAAAACTTTTCCTCTTGTTACTGAAACTAGAAGAACAAGCAAGCTGCTTTCTCTGGCTTTTCAAAAGCTTCAGGAAAAAGTCACTTCACAAAAAGAGATTGTGTTTGGATCTAACATGAACAGGGTTATTAAATGCATAAAAAAAAGCAGAGGTCCTTTGTGTTTCTTCTTTGAGTCTTGATTTGATGTAGGTTTCTGGAGCATCATTAATTGATCAATAAAACATGTTAGACTGCATGCTAGTACTGATTAATTCACACCTTTGGTACACAGTAAGAAACAAGGTGAAGCCTGGTGTCTATAAAGGGACTTGCTAAGTGTGTTAGCCAGTTGTCTGCTAATATATGTAGTGTGTCTCAGAGCACCACCGCAGCAATTCCAGCCCTGGACACCTGGTGTGCCAGTGGCATCAATCAGATGCATCATGGGTAGAGGGAGGTCCAGCTGTACAGCAGCTGGCAAACCCTGCTGTATATTTCCAGGTGTCACTG
The DNA here is from genome assembly GCA_013396735.1 of Grallaria varia. Lineage (NCBI taxonomy): Eukaryota > Metazoa > Chordata > Aves > Passeriformes > Formicariidae > Grallaria > Grallaria varia. Next base: position 29,576 of record VWZG01009655.1, read on the forward strand.
AAGGACTGAGGGGAGAAAAGGAAATCTAGTATTGCTGAAAAATATTAGTCTTTATAGTCTGGGCTGTTTTAGCAAGACTTATTTAAAGCTGTATTTTAGCTTTCTATGAAAGAACTTTTTGATTACATTTGAAGATTGAGTATAATTTGTGTAAAGGACCCTGTTGCAAAGGATCCTCTTTGCTTATTTTGTATATTTTTAAAAAAAATTTTCAAATTCCAGAGATGGTGGCTGTACACTGGAAGAGCTGCCTTTCTCCCCACACAGGAGGCCCAAATGTGGGTGAAAGAGACAGAGAGAGAGATGTGAAAAGTATAACTGTCCCTGACTACTGATTCCATGTACGACCATATTTATTGCTGGAAAAGCTGTTTTAAAACCAATCTTTACTATCATAGCATTTTTTACTCCTGATGTATTTGAGTATTTGGCATACTGTGCACATTTGTAGTTTTGAGAAAACCAACATTAATAGCTATTAAGTAAAATCTGAAACTGCATGGCATTGTTAATTACCTTCAGTCATATAATTTATTGAACTTACAAAACTTAAGTTCTTGAGTGCTATGACTAATTATAAGATTGGAAATTAATCCAGAAGTGGATATTACAGCCATACTTGAAAATGTCTCTCAGGCAACTTTGATCATTTTCATATGCTTTTATCTGCAGGTCTCTACGAGGAGATTTGTCAGTGCCGTAAGGCCTGTGGAGAAGCTCATATGAAAACAATCCTGGCAACAGGTGAACTGGGGTCCCTTGCTAATGTCTACAAAGCCAGTATGATAGCTATGATGGCAGGTAAATATATGTAGTTTTCTTTTTAAGCTTAGAAAGTCTTTGCTGTATTATTTATGATGCTTTAAAAATTCTAGTCATGGAAGTTTAGTTTTGTCAAAAGTAGAAAAAACTGTTATATAGCAATTTCTGAAGTTGCAGGTGTAATGATGAAGTATCACTTGTTTTGTATAACCTACAAAAATGGAATTAAATAAGACTTAAAACTGCTAAATTACAGGATTTGTAGGAAAAAGTAATATTTGTTGTCAAACATCTGATCCTTGGTATATTTAATAAAGACACATACATTTGGGGCAGATACACTTACCGAGGCAATTGTGGTGACCCACAGGTATGATGTGAGTAAATGGGTCATCAGTTAGTTTTGAATAGAAGGGGAACTTCCCAGTGAAGATTATTGCTGACAGCTCCCATGTTTGGTTTGTGATCACTTCTGACCACCTCTGAGAGGTTCAGGAAACCAGTTGAATGGGAAATGCATTAAGGGTAAGAACACCACAGGCTTCAGCAGGCACTGGGATGGTCTGGTTTTAACTGGCACACTCAAAAGCAGTGGCAGTCACTACTGGCAATTAATTGACACTTCAAAAGGTGTTCAGCCTTCCCTGTCTTTGAAAACTTGAGTCTGTCTTTTATTCTGAACCTTTCAGATAAGAAAAACATTCCTACCAACAGGGTAGAGTTTTTAGGGGCTCAGTATAATTTGTAGGGGTTACTTTTTTGCATAGCTATAGTACCCATTTGAGCCCAGATTTACAGCAGTGTTTTCACTCTGCAGCTTTGGGCTGTGCTGGTACAATTTTTCTAGCTTACCCAGGATTTTAGATCTGTGTTTTAAAGCTATATCTTTTAGATGCAAAACTGGGAATTTGCTTCTAGGCACTTGCTTTTTCCACCATGCTTGCAAGAGGGCTTTTCAAGTTTGTTTCTGGAAGTTTAAAGATATACAAAGATCCGCTTGGGTTGATCTGTCTTCTAAACTTTCCCTCCTTTCTGTATTTATTTTTTTCTCTACTGTAAACTCTTCAAACCTGGAATTCTTCTTATTTTAAAGCAAGAAAAACATAATCAAGTTATCTTGTCAGTATTTAAGTAAATATTCAACTTGCTGCTGACCTCATTGTCACCATACACAATACTGTGCTTATCGGATTCAAATGGAATGGGAAGCATTTGAGGCTTTTGACATGCTCAGCTACAGTGTCAATTAATATCGGATCAGTATTATACCACTAAATATTGCTTTTAATTAGAGGAGGTGTAAGAAATACACATTTCCTGTCACTTACACTGATGTAGTAATCATTATGATCACTTTTTGTAACATAGAATAGTGAAAAATTCAGGTTGTTCTACTGTTTTCAGAATTTTTGCTGGTGTAGTTTTTTTGAAATACAGCAGATGGCTCTATTGTTAATGATTTTCCTTGCCTAGTTATTCATTTTTACAACATACTTATCCATCTGAATATATGCAGTAATTTCCTTATTTCAGTCTCTTGCTTTTTCTTTGTGGGTAGGTGTAAGAATAAGAATTTATTGGTGCTGTACACACATGGATGCATTGAGGGCCAGATTTTCAGACTCCAACTTGTCAGAACTGCTGAAACCTCAAATTCCAGTTAAATTTTGTTTGATTTGTGTATTTATAGCATTTAGAACAAGTGATTTGGCACAGTAATTTTAAATCCTAGTTTTAGTATCCATTTAATATCCATTTTTTTCAACTGGCAACATGATTTAAAAGAACAAAAAAAAAATGCAGATGATCTTGTGAATATGGCAGGCCCTGGCATGTTTTATTTGAAGCTCAAACAGTAACAATGCTGATAAACTTGACCCTAGTATTTAGTTTTATGTGAGGAAATTAGTTACACAGTATAATCATGAATTCAGCTGCAAAACTGGCTTTAGAAGTTTTTGCTGCCTCTGGCCAGTTGCTCCTGTACTTTACAGCAAAATTTGCTGCTCCTTCAGCTATGCTGTTAGAAGTGCTTCTTATGCAGTGTTGTAAGCTGAGTTTTCAAAGTAATACAGTTGAAAATGACTCCAGGAAAGGGTTAACTAGTTTGCTATGTGGCTTTTGTTACTAGTTTGAGATGTTGTGGGGTTTTTTTTTTAAATGGTGACAGCCTCAATAATCAGGTTTACAGCCTTATTTGAATGGAATTGTATCAGTGCAACTGAGGATATGGTGTGAAGTCCTCACACTGTTTTCACTTCACTGTACGTGATGCCAGCATATCATGTTAGGGAGCACAAAATGCTTGGCTTACAGATGCTTATGTTGCCCTTGCTGAGTGTGCACACATTTCACCTAAGTTCTGAAGCACAAAGACTCTAGACATGTTGCAGTAAGTATATAAAATATATGTATTTCCCATGTGTCTCATTTGTGAGACTTGGAAGGCTGAGAGAGTAACACAGTTGTGATTTTTCAGTAGCTCCATGGTTGAAAAGCTTGCCTGGGATATGTGGGCCTTGGTTTCTCTGACTGAGGATCTTGTACAACACAGAGGTCAGTTTTACAGTGTATTTGCTTTTAAGCATCTCAGTCCATCTTGATAAGGTTGCTGTGCTTTGCACAAAGTAATTAACTGAACAGGGGATACAACACAGTTGTCTCCTCTCCCAAATAACTTTCCAAAATTCTTACACAGTCTTCCTTGTGCTGGAAAAGGACTTATTGGTGTATGCTGGGGACCATGGCATGCTATGATTGGTTTGATCCAGCTCTCAGTTTGGGGTTCAGCCACTGGACATGCATCCAGGCTGCACAGTCACTGATTTGGAAAGTGATGGTAAATGGGCAAAAAATGGGCACCTCCATGTTGGCTTGGATTTTAAAAGAACACTACAGGCCATGCTCAAGCTGGGGTGGTGTGCTCATGCACTTCATGTTTAAAAGAGATTGTACAGGGCTCTTCCATGGGCGAACAGCTGTATGCTGAACCACAGCCCTTGCAGGACTTTTCAGAAGCCATCCACTGCACACCAGTGAGTGAGACGTGCAGATCCCAGCAGCGCAGTGGAGGTGGAGGCCAGTTGTAGAAGCGGTGCTTTGCACAACGTGTCTATGTATGAGATGTTAATACTTGCACCTCCAAGAACTTGGGAAAAAGTGTTGCTTCACAGTGAGGTATGAGAATAATTTGCCTCTATTTGAATTGGTGGCTCTTGGCTCCAGTTGTCTCTGAAATAATTCTCCATGGTTATGTTTTCTTCCTTCTCTAGCACAGTACCTAAAGAGCAAGACATCACAATGGGAGCAGGCACAGTTAAATTCCTTTAACCATACCATTACAGACTTGACTGACATGTGATAAATTCTATTGGAATATTAAAGAACCTGTTTCTGCGTGAAAGAGGCTGACAACCCTCTCAGGACAGTGACTCACCTGACAAGAATAATCCATGTGGTGCTAAGGGGGACATGATGGCAGGTAACATTGCACATCAGTGGCTATGTCACTACCAAAGGAGCACATTGTTTTCAGAAAGCTGACCAAAACAAATTCTTAGTATGGAATTAGGGAATTTTTGGTCATTGGTTTATGACATCCACTGCCATTTCTTGAGCTTCTTGAATTCCTGATGATGATTTGAGTACATGACTGCATTTTTGACTCTGCTTTGGGACAATGAGTAGAGTGAACTAACTAGTGGTTTTCACTGTCTGGTATATACTTATGTGAGTCACTTCTATTTCTACAGCACACACCAAAGTCTGTGTCTTTGTAGTCTCTTGCAATATACAGTCCTGAGGAACAGAAATGGGAATGTCAAGGAAACCAGACAAGGCAGGGAAGATGAACTTCAAGTGGGAAAGGAACACTTCAGTGAAGTTCTTGTTTACTTATTTGCATATTTTAGTAACTTAAAGGTTTTTTTCTTCTGGGAAACCACATTTTAACCATATTATGTAATTAAAAAGTCTTTATTGTTCTGTGTAACTGTTCATTTTCATTAAGATATGCAGACTGGAAAAGAGGTAGAGGAAATGATTAAGTAAAAGTACTTTAAAAGCAAAAACTTCATCTATGTAGTTTTGACTGTGAAAACAACTCTTTATAGAACATCTCCTTTTACATCACTCTTTGGAAGCTGAGGAAGCACTGCAGTGACAAGTGAAAGATATTTATTTTCATTATATATATCTAAACAAGTACCTGAGTAAAGATCAGGAAAGAGTAATGTATGTTATTCTGAGTATGTATGGGGTTTAAACAATTTTTTCATAGGTCATTAAGCACTTAGTCAAATAAATTGTATGTTTAGGTACTGAATAATGTAAACATTGAATTTAGAAGGGGAATGAGTTATTGCTAAAACTAACTTCTAAAGCCTTTAGCACAAAGACACCTGTAAAAAGCCACAGAAGATGGCTGAGGCCATCTTCTAGACTATCTAGATGATAGTCTAGAAGAGGAAAGTTTAAACACATTCTGTGAGCAGAAATTTTCTTACATCCTTTGATGCTTTTCATTCCAAAGTGAGCAGAAATAATATAGCTAAACAGTGGAAAAAAAACTGTGCTGCAGTTCACAGGCGAGCAGAGATGTTTTGGAACATCACAAAATAGTGCCTGGCTACACAGAGCTTTTACCTCAGCTCTAAATAAAGTTTTCACACTCTGGTTAAGATTAGGTGTCTTAAAGCTGTTCTTGAAATGAGTTC
>VWZG01009656.1:0-22708 GCA_013396735.1 Grallaria varia
CCTGGACAGGGTGAGTGTGGCCCCATGTCGGTCCCCAGGTTTCTCTGTGCCACAGTGATGCACGGAGTGGGCTGACCCTCATATCCTTGCCCTGCAGGAGCTGTACCCCGTGGTCACCGGAGGAGTTCCTGAGACAACAGAGCTGCTGACCCAGAGGTTTGATCACATCCTCTACACTGGCAACACCGCAGTGGGCAAAATCGTGATGGCAGCAGCTGCCAAGCACCTGACCCCCGTGACCCTGGAGCTGGGGGGGAAGAGCCCCTGCTACATCGACAAGGACTGTGACCTGGCTGTGGCCTGCAGGTGAGGCCATGGCACCTCAGGAGTGGGGCAGGGACCCTGTGGGGCACAGGGACATCTCTGGGCCATTGTCCCCACATGACAGGTGTCATTCAGATGCTGTCATCTGGGAGGTAGGATGTGGAAGGGACTGGCCGTGCAGAAAGCATGTCCCTTGGCCCTGCAGGCGGATAACGTGGGGGAAGTACATGAACTGTGGGCAAACCTGCATCGCCCCAGACTACATCCTCTGCGAGCCCTCCATCCAGGGCAAGGTGGTGGAGAACATCAAGGCAACTCTGCAGGTGAGGGAGGAATTGCTGCTGCTGTGGGAGTTGTCTCTGGTGTGAGTGCTCCAGGTGTGAGATGCTGGCAGGTGTGTTGAGCCCTTTGTGTCTGGTGTGCCCTTGGTCAGGAATTCTACGGGGAGGACGTGAAGTCGTCTCCGGATTACGAAAGGATCGTCAACAAGCGCCACTTCCAGAGGGTGCTGGGGCTGCTGGAAGGGCAGAAGATCGCTCACGGGGGAGAGGCTGACGAGGCCTCCTGCTTCATAGGTGCTGCTGGGTGCTGCTGGGGAGGGGAGGTGGCAGCAGGTGCCCTTTGGGCTCTGTGTGTCTGTGGCTGGCTCGGGTGACGTTGCACCGAGGCAGAGCAATGAGTCGTGGGATGGAGCAGGTGCTCTGTCCTGCTCAGGCTGTTGTCCCGTTTGCTGCAGCCCCGACCATCCTCACGGACGTTTCCCCGGAGTCGAAGGTGATGGAGGAGGAGATCTTTGGACCTGTCCTGCCCATTGTGACGGTGAAGAGCGTAGAGGAAGCCATTGAGTTCATCAACCGTCGGGAGAAGCCCCTTGCCCTCTATGTCTTCTCCAACAACAAGCAGGTGGGTCTGGGCTGCAGTGTCTCTGTGCAGTTGGATCCTGACCTTAGCTAGCCCCAGATGCTGCTTCCTGCAGGGTCCCTCTCAGTTTCTTTTCCATGAGAATCACAGTGTTTGTCTCTGGGGCTCCGTGAGTTTCCCAGAGCTGCTGGAGGCTCCCAGCCTCCTGCTGAAGGGCTCTGGGTTTGCACATCTCCCCCCGCCCTTGGCTGGCCACCCACGCAGGCGGTGCTGGTTCCTGGCATGTCTCCTGCCCCCGCTCCAGGCTCTGTTGTGCCAGTTCAGGAATTCAGGTCAGGGCTTTGCCCTGGCACAACAGCCCCAGGTGGTTTGGGTGGGAGGGCTGAGGAGCACCCCGGGCTCCGGGTGGATGCACCTCTGCCTCTGACCTGTCCCACTGAGATGGAGCCTTTTCAGGTCATGGCAGTTCCAGCTGGGCAGATCTTGTGCTTAAGTGACATGAACTGGCCTCTCCCATGGAACAAGGCACAGCCCGTGCCCTGCACAAAGGAGGGTGGAAGCACCACCTCGAACCCTCCCTGCTCTGGAATATGGTGTTGTGTCCCATCTTGATTTCCTCTCTTTCTGTGCCATCTCCCATTCTGGGTAGCTGATCAGACGGGTGATATCAGAGACCTCCAGTGGTGGCATGACAGCCAATGATGTCATCATGCACTCCGTGGTTCCAGATCTGCCCTTCGGTGGCGTGGGTGAGTCCCTGCTCCACCCCATGCTCCTGAGCAGCAGCCTCTGACCCAAGTGCTGTTGTGCCCCTTTGACAATTCAAGAACTTTCAGCCAAGTTTTCCTATTAATGTAATTTTATTTTTGTAAGAAGGCTCGTTAGTGTTTTGGTTTTTTAGGCCTCCCAGTGAGAGAGGGAAACCCCCTGGCACGTATGTGAGCTCTAGTTCTCCCGTGCTGTGCCATGGGATGAAATTGCCCATGGCCAAGTGGCTGGTTGACTTTCCACTGTCACTGTCAGGGTCACATAGCAGAGACCACCTGGCTGTGGGCAGAGGGCTGGGGTGTTGCTTGATGTCAGGGTGCTGAATGTCCTCCTTGTGTCCCACTCCTTGAAATCAGAGATCCAGTTCCCCCTGTCCCCGACCCCTGTGAAAATTTTGTGGGAGAAGCAAGATGGCCCTGGGGGATAGAGAACCATTAACCTCTCCAGGGTGGGTGCTCACAACCAGCCTGAGCAGCAGTTCAGAGCAGTGAGCAGGTCCTCCCGCATTTCTGAGAGTTCTTAAAGCTGCTCTTTGCTTCTCTGCCCTGGGGAAACAGAGCAGCTGCTCCAGGTGTGAGAAGCAGCACGACCAAGCTTTCCCTGTGTCCTGGGGGATGTCAAACAGAGCATAAAAAACGCAGGTGTCCCTGTGCATGGTGAGACCTGCCTGGGTCGTGTCCCTCAGGTCACAGCGGGATGGGCGCCTACCGCGGCAGGCACAGCTTCGAGACCTTCTCCCACCGCCGCTCCTGCCTCATCAAGGACCTGAAGATGGAGGTTGTGAACAAAGTGCGGTACCCACCTGTCAGCCAGAAGAAGATGGATTTGGCCAAGCTCTTCCTCCTGCAGCACTGCAACAAAAGCCAAGTGGGAAAGCTCATCTTGGCCCTGCTGGGGGCTGTGAAAGCACTGGTGGCAAAGGTGAGCTTTGGGTCTCTCTGCTGGTGTGAGTGTGTGCTCCCAGCTCTGTCCCCTGAGCCCCCTCTGTTCCCTCCCTGAGGGACTCATTCCTTTTTTTGTGCCTTTCCAGATGTTATTCCCCCAGTGAGAGGGGTGATGGACTATTGGCAGCTTTCTGGCCCCGGAACCCACCACTCGCTCCCTGCAGTCCTAGTGCTGAGCTTTTCTCTGCCGCGATTTCATTTCTTCCAAGGCAGCCAACACTGAAGAGGTAGAAGACAACGAAAAGGACCTAAAGCAGAGACACTCCAAGCTGAAGGCTCCAGCTCCTGCTGAAACAGGCACTGATGAANTGTTGTGTCCCATCTTGATTTCCTCTCTTTCTGTGCCATCTCCCATTCTGGGTAGCTGATCAGACGGGTGATATCAGAGACCTCCAGTGGTGGCATGACAGCCAATGATGTCATCATGCACTCCGTGGTTCCAGATCTGCCCTTCGGTGGCGTGGGTGAGTCCCTGCTCCACCCCATGCTCCTGAGCAGCAGCCTCTGACCCAAGTGCTGTTGTGCCCCTTTGACAATTCAAGAACTTTCAGCCAAGTTTTCCTATTAATGTAATTTTATTTTTGTAAGAAGGCTCGTTAGTGTTTTGGTTTTTTAGGCCTCCCAGTGAGAGAGGGAAACCCCCTGGCACGTATGTGAGCTCTAGTTCTCCCGTGCTGTGCCATGGGATGAAATTGCCCATGGCCAAGTGGCTGGTTGACTTTCCACTGTCACTGTCAGGGTCACATAGCAGAGACCACCTGGCTGTGGGCAGAGGGCTGGGGTGTTGCTTGATGTCAGGGTGCTGAATGTCCTCCTTGTGTCCCACTCCTTGAAATCAGAGATCCAGTTCCCCCTGTCCCCGACCCCTGTGAAAATTTTGTGGGAGAAGCAAGATGGCCCTGGGGGATAGAGAACCATTAACCTCTCCAGGGTGGGTGCTCACAACCAGCCTGAGCAGCAGTTCAGAGCAGTGAGCAGGTCCTCCCGCATTTCTGAGAGTTCTTAAAGCTGCTCTTTGCTTCTCTGCCCTGGGGAAACAGAGCAGCTGCTCCAGGTGTGAGAAGCAGCACGACCAAGCTTTCCCTGTGTCCTGGGGGATGTCAAACAGAGCATAAAAAACGCAGGTGTCCCTGTGCATGGTGAGACCTGCCTGGGTCGTGTCCCTCAGGTCACAGCGGGATGGGCGCCTACCGCGGCAGGCACAGCTTCGAGACCTTCTCCCACCGCCGCTCCTGCCTCATCAAGGACCTGAAGATGGAGGTTGTGAACAAAGTGCGGTACCCACCTGTCAGCCAGAAGAAGATGGATTTGGCCAAGCTCTTCCTCCTGCAGCACTGCAACAAAAGCCAAGTGGGAAAGCTCATCTTGGCCCTGCTGGGGGCTGTGAAAGCACTGGTGGCAAAGGTGAGCTTTGGGTCTCTCTGCTGGTGTGAGTGTGTGCTCCCAGCTCTGTCCCCTGAGCCCCCTCTGTTCCCTCCCTGAGGGACTCATTCCTTTTTTTGTGCCTTTCCAGATGTTATTCCCCCAGTGAGAGGGGTGATGGACTATTGGCAGCTTTCTGGCCCCGGAACCCACCACTCGCTCCCTGCAGTCCTAGTGCTGAGCTTTTCTCTGCCGCGATTTCATTTCTTCCAAGGCAGCCAACACTGAAGAGGTAGAAGACAACGAAAAGGACCTAAAGCAGAGACACTCCAAGCTGAAGGCTCCAGCTCCTGCTGAAACAGGCACTGATGAAGACCTAGGCCATGGGTCATACCTGAGCAGTGAGTGGCAGATGGAAGGAAACAGCATCCACCCTGATTTGTAAACAGGAGCTTATCTAAAAACTCTTGGGAATGGGGGAGTGTTTGTCACAAGGGTATCTGAGCAGAGCCAGTTGTTGCTGAGCCTGTTATCTCCGGAATGCCCGCCTGATCCCCATAGGAAGATGGCTCATTGCAGCAATAAGCCTGACAAATTGTGGGTCTCCCTGCAGGGGACAGTCCAGCCTGTTTGTCCCTGGAGCAGAAGGAGCCTCAAAGAAACTGCAGCATCCCATCCTTTATGGAATTCACATCCACTTGGGTGATGCTTATTGTGGGGGAACCATCTTCAGCCATCCAAGGTGTGCGAGGGCCACCTGAGGTGACAGTAAAGGCCCTCTGAGCCACAGTCAGTAGTACAACCACGCTGTCCCAGGGACTCAAGGAGTGCCACTGCTGCTGCTGCACTGCAAAGACAGGGGCATTGCTGTGCCCGAGTGCCAGGCCTGGGATGTCCTTGCCCAGAGTGGCAGAGCAACCAACCACCTCCTCTGTAACTGAATTTCAGGTTTTTATTGGGTTTTGGGGAGTCTTTTACCTCCAAACTTGTAACTGAGAGCTGACCTTGACCCTTGCTGAATAAAACCTTTGTTTTACTGCGACGGCCACCTGGGGCAGGGCAAGACCCACGTGTGCAGCCCCCAGGACGAGATGGTCCCCACTCCGACCCCCGCCCTGCCCTCAGCCCACCCACCCCAAGGAGCCACCCGACTCCAGTGGGGTTTATTCTTTATTGGGCGTGTGTCACGGAGCAGTGGGTGAGCCAGGCTGGCTCCAGGGGGCTCCGAGCGTGGGCTGGAGGGCTCAGCCACGTGCTCAGTGTGTGCCAGGCAGCCCAGAGCAGCGTTTTGGGTGTTGGAGCAGCCACAGGGCCTTTTACCAAGCCAGGTCTGAGAAGATGCTGCCGAGGGCCCTTTGGCTCCTGCGGCACAGCCCTGTGCTGAATTCTCTCGCTGGCTGGTCTGCGATTTTACCATCTGTCCATCAGGAAGGGCTTTCACCACAAAAACAAGTCCCAGAGTCCCCGGTGTGAGTCAGTGTTTGCTGGTCATCAGTTTTATGACAATGCCGATGGCGAGTACGGCGACGGCTGCGACCACCGCCAGCCCACGGCGGATGATCAGCCCCCTGGTGACCACAGGGCTGTGCCGAGATGAGGTGGCAGACGTGGCTTCGTGGAGCTCCAGCTGGCACGTGGACCCCTCCATCCTGGTGATGCCCGTGAGCACGACGTTGCTCTGCACGTCCATGCCGGCTGCAAGGAGAAGGGGACAGCGTCACCGGCGCTTCGGGCGGATCGAGGGGCTTCTGGGGAGGGTTTTGGCAGAGGGCTGAGAGCAGGTTATGAGCAGCCCAGAGCGTGGAGATCTCCAGCTCTCAGCAGAGCTTCGGGAGGACGTGGTGCCTGCAAGGTGAGAGCTGCTGAGAGTGCCCACAGGTCCTCCTCCCTCCTGAGCCCACGCTTGTGGTTACTGTTCTCCCAGGAACCGAGGGCATCACCAGCACTGTGCTGCACCCCCCCTTTTGTGGCCTTGGGTGAATCCTGGGGGACCCTTCTTGGACCCAAACCCTCTCCTGCCCATGGTGCCCAGCTCGCCCATCCCACCAGGCCCAGCTCCTGGCCATACCGACACTGCCCAGCAGTGCCCTGGCGGGGAGGTAGGTGTGGGGCTGGGGGGCCGGCCCCACATCCGTGGGAAGCTCCTTGCAGGAGGGTTCAGGGCCCAGGCTGGGCTCCTCTGGCGGTGGCTGCGTCACTCCTGCGCGGCGCTGAGCCTGCAGAGGGAACGGGTGGAGTTTGGCTGGTGGCTCCTGAGCTGGGCCATCCCCACTGGTGTTGCCTCTGGTGGGGCTCAGCTCCTGGGAGACCCCGGAGCTGTTGGGACACAGGGTGATGCTCCAGGCTGCAGGGCTGAGCGAGCCTGGGCCACCCCATCTGCTCTTCATGTGCTTCATGTGCCCAGCCAAGGGTGGCACCAGGCGGTGGGACCAGGTGCAGAGGGAAACCTTGAGGCCGCTGAGTGCAGGGATGTCTACAGGGACCACTGGGGTTTGCTGGGGACACCAGAGGATGGCGCTGTCCCATCCCATTGCAATCCCAACCAGGACCTTCCCGCTGGCAGGGCACGGGTTACCTTCTCGGCCGCCTTCTTCCAGTCCATGCGGGAGATGTGGATGAGGAAGGAGGTGCAGAGGATGAAGACAGCGGCGAGCATGCTGAGCCACAGGCCTGCAGAGGGCATGTCACCAGGGGTAAACCCAGCCGGGACAGCATGTCGGGACAGCAGGGATGTCCCCAAGGTCAGCGGGGACACAGGCACGGGGTGGTCATGGGCAGCTGCTGCAGGGCTGTCTGGCACACCTGGCAGCAGCTCCTTTTTCCCAGTAAAAGCTCTCAGGAGCTGCAGGGGCCACCCCAGCCCACCCCAGTGTGCCCTGTCCCCAGGCAGACCCGAGGGAGGGCAGAGCCAGGCATGAGGGTCTAGGTGGGCCAGCAGTGGAGCTGTGTCTGCCCAGGGGGATTTGGGGGCATGCAGAGCTGCGCGCCCGGGCTCAGTACCTATGACACCGATCTTGGCCACGAAGAGCAGCACGGCTGCCAGGGGCATGCCCACCCCGTAGTAGCACATGGCGTTGAGGATGGCTCCGAATTTCTGCTTCCCGATGCCTCTGAGAACCCCACCACAGGCACCCTGCAGGAGAGGGAGAGGGGCTGGGGCAGGGAGTGCCAACTCACCTGAGTCCAGGGCTCTGCTGCTGCCCGGGGATGAAGCAGCTCCTGCCTCTGCCCATTATTTCTGTCCCTGCCCAGTCCTGTGGGTCACCACCTTTTTGTGTGCTCCTTGTTTTTCGAGGGGTGATCCCAGCTCTACAGGGTGCTGGTGTGGGCACCAGTGCCCACCTGCAGCCTGAGAGACCCCTGACTGACCTGGATGCTGCTGCTGAGCACCGAGGGCCCCTACGGAAAACAGCAGCATTCCCTGGCACTTACAGTCATGGCTTCAAACAGGTGGAAGACAACGTAGACAGGCATGACCTTCGCCACCAAGTCAATGATCTCCCTGGGGACAGAGAAAGGACAGTGGTCACTTTTGGGAAGTGGTCTCTGAGCACTGAGGGACTCGGGGGCTCTCACTTGTCCTTGGTGAAGATGTAGCCCAGCACATTCTTTGTGGAGGCTAAAATGACCCCCACGGCTACGCAGAACACCCCTGAAAACAGAGCAAGGTGCTGAGCCCAGCCTGGCCACGGTGGAGAGTGGCTGAAGGGACAGAGCAGCGGGAGAAGAGGCAAGCAGAGGAGTTCAAATGCTCCCTGCTCCTGCCCTGCCTGCAAGGAGCCCAGGCAGAGGCCTCCCAGCATGTCGGGGACTGACCTGTGCAGAGCAGGCTGATGGTGGAGGATCTCTTGGCTGTCTCGGAGTCTCCGGCGCCCAGCGCGTTCCCCACCTGCACACTGGCAGCTGTGCCCAGCCCCAGGGGGATCTGCAACCACAGGGCTGAGGTGGTGTTTGTGTCTGGATAACCATCACAGGGACAGCAGAATAGCGACCCAGCAGAGAGTGGGAGGGAGTTCAGGGTTTGATTTAAAGCATCTCTGTAGGAGGGATAGGCAGGAGAAGGGAAAGGCTTCCATGCAGAGGGGGAAGATGAAGCTTTGCTGGAGCTGATTTTTGCTGGATGCCTGTCCCAGGATGGTCCCATGGAGCCCTGATCTGTAATAATAACCCCAGCCCTTACCATGAAAGCGACCACAGACACCTCATAGATGATGGACTGGGTGGAGAGCTCGACGACGCTCAGCAGACCTGGGGGAGAGCAGTGGGTCAGTGCTGGCTGTGGGTGCCCAGGGCAGAGCTGCTCTCAGCCCCCACAGCTGCTGCAGGCACTGCCCTGCATCAGCCCTGGCCATCTCCTGGCAGCCCCACTGACCTATCAAGAAGCTCCCGATCTCGTAGGTCCACCACTCAATGCACATCATGAGCATGCTGGGGACAGCCAGGGAGGTGAAGCTGTTCCACTCCAGCAGGCACTCGCTGGACCAGCCTGCAGAGAGGGGAAACATCACCTGATGGATGACCAGAGTGGACACGTGTTACATCCTGGAGAGCACCTGAGGTAGGCAGAGGTGCCGGACACGTGTTACATCCTGGAGAGCACCTGAGGTAGCCAGATGTGCCGTTCCTGTTCACAGAGCCACCGGGGCAATGCCCCTCAGCTGCCCAGGACCTCCAGCAGCACAGTGTGCACCTACACGCTCTCTGATGCTGGGCTGTGGGCACAGGGCAGTGCAACCCTCAGCTCATCCCTCCCACAGCAGAGTGCCTAAGGACAACCTCGCGCTGACGTCCGTGCCCATCCGGCTCTGGGGCTGAGCCCTGCCAAGCCTCAGCAGGAAGGTCCCTCTCTGCAGAATTAATGTTTAGTGCTGGGCAGGGAAGTTGTGCCAGCGCTCGTGCACGACGCGCTGCCCCCCAAGCGGCTCTGCAGTACCCGGGCGGATCGGGCTGGGTTAATATTTCACCATCGGGATGGGCAGAGTTTGTCTTCTCTCAAGAACACTCGCTAGAAGTGGTGGAAGCTTTATGGGCTCTCAGGTAAAGCGGGAAGCAGAGGGAGTGGGGGAGTTGCCCTTACCTCCCCAGGTGTTCACGTGGAGTTTCTTGCCTACGATGTACAGGAACAAGAAGATGGCTTGCGAGTACTGAGCAATGGTGTTGGCCCAGGCAGAGCCCCTGCAGAGGACGTGAGAAAGGTTGTCTCCATCCTGCTCACGCCTCCCAGGCCTCGGGGTGCTGGAACGTGCCATCCCATCAGGAGCAGCAGATGCTCAGTGTGCCCATGCCATGGCCAGGAGCCGCGTCTTCCCCTCCGTGGGACGCGGGTGCCACTCACGTGATGCCAAAGTGGAACACGTAGAGGAAGATGCAGTTTGCAATCACGTTGACGACGTTGCCGATCACCCCACTCAGCACCAGCGGCCACATGATCATCTGCAAAGAGGAGGAGACAGGGCGACGATGTCTTCACAACGGTCTCAGGAGGGAAGTGGGAAGGTCCCCCCAGTCCCACGCTCAGTGCCTTTCCCAGACAAAAAAAAACCACTTCCAGTGATGTTGCCTGCTTGGAAAATGAATGTGTTGGAGGTAAAGCCAATGATGTGAGGAAGTAGGAAAGGAGGTGGCTGGATGCACCTGGCTGTGGGATGGGGTGATCTACAGGGTCAGAGCTGTTTTGGGGCCCCTGGCCAGTGGTGGGGACAGATGCTGCCTCATCTCTGGGAATGGTGAGCATGGAACCCCCCGGGCTGGTGGTGGAAGGGAGCCCTGAGTCAGTGCTGACCCTTTGTGGGCTTGAGGACTTCAGGACCTACCTGGTTCTGCAGGTATCTTGTCTCCAGGTTGTACAGGAAAACTGCCTGCAAGGGAAATGGGGGCTGAGATGAGGCAGTGCTGAGCAGCAGGAGCGGGATGGCATCTGGGCTGCCACGGGGACTCACCGGGAGCGCAGGGACAAAGGCCATCACGTAGTGCTGGGTTAACCTGGGGGCACGCAGAGACAGGGTTAGGCAGGGCCACAGCCACCCTCCCCTCAGCCCCACCGTGCTGAGAGAGACCAGGAACTGCAGCACCGCCTGACCTAGAGACCTCGGGGTCCTGCTGGATCAGGAGCATTAACTGCTCGATGTTGATGAGGATGGCGCAGCAAGGGAAGCAGCAGAGGAGGATGATGATGGTGGCACGCTGCAGGATCACCCCCACGCGCAGCAGGTTCTTGCTGCCGTAGGTCTGCAAGGCGAGAGGGCAGTGGGGAAGACAGCTGGTGCTGGGGGATAGGGACCCCACAGAGCACGGAGCAGCCCTGGCCACCCAGAAGACCACCCAGGAGGGATTTGGAGTGTG
Source organism: Grallaria varia (assembly GCA_013396735.1). NCBI lineage: Eukaryota > Metazoa > Chordata > Aves > Passeriformes > Formicariidae > Grallaria > Grallaria varia. Next base: position 10,542 of record VWZG01009656.1, read on the forward strand.
GATCTCCCTGTTATGGGATTGCTCCCTGGGGACAGGATTTCCCAGCTCGCAGGAGCAGCCGGCGCTCCGTGGGGCATCATCAGCTGATGCTGGAAAGCCCCATGTCCCCAGGACAAGTGCCAGCATGTCTTACCCACCTGTGATATCAAGGTGTCACATGCTGAAGTCAGACCATAACCTACGGAGATGGCAGTCACATTGATAACCTGGGAACGGGAGTGAAGAACACAAAGGGTGAAGGTGAGCATTGAAGACTTTCAGGTAGGGAGAGGGGCTAAAAGGAAAAGTGGGAGCCTGAAATCTCCTGTCCTTTTCTGCTGCCATCCCTGTATCCCTACGTCCCATCCCAGTGTCGGCGGGGGAGAAGCTCATGCCCGGCCCCAGGAACGCTTACGGCGATGGCCAGCGTGACAGAGGCCAGCTCAACCTTGCCCAGGTGGCCGCAGAATATGGAGCTGACGAGGTGTATCAGGAAGATCAGCAGCTGGATCAGGATCTAAGCACAGAGAGAGAAGAGGAGAGGCGAAGGTAAGCGACAGAGTGAGCAGGGCTGGTTGTGATGGGGGGGAGTTTCATCTCCCAGGTCCTTACCAGTGGCCCCGCCAGCACCAGCAGCTTCTTCACGTCCTCCCAGAAGTTGTCGTGGAGCAGGCGCTGAATCCAGTGGCGTTTCTTCTCGCAGCTCCTGGGTGTGAGATTGTCCTGGCCAGTGGCCATTGCCTCCCTGAAGCCATTCTCCTCGGGGAGGTTCTCCGGCTTCGTGCTGCCATTCTCCGGGAGGTTCTCCAGCTTTGTGCTGCCGTTCTCTGGAAGGTTCTCGGGCTTCATGCTGCAGCTCAGCGGTGGCAGTGGGACAGCCCCTTGCTCCGCGCTCTGTTAAGCCACGGTGGGGTGAGCAATGTGTAACCACGGTGGGGTGAACTTCAGCCGGGGCTGGAGGGTCCAACCCAGCGCTTCCTGTGCTGATGGGAAGTGCGGGCAGTGGGTCAGGGCAGGGCACGGCCTTGGGGAGCCCAGGGAGGGTTCTGGCAGTGCAGAGGAGCCCAGCAAGGCACTCCCTGCCTGCCCTGAGCCAGCACAGAGGCTGAGCCATCCCAGATCTGTCCTGCAAGCCCCCGTACCTCTCTCCTGCTCCAGCACAGCTCCGCCGGCCGCTGGGCTGGAGGGTTGTCCTCCTCTTCCAGCAGCGGTGGAGGACTCTCGGGTCTGTGTGCAGTCTCTGGTGAGCCACTGCCCGGCAGTGGCCAAGACAAGCCAGCCCCCTTGGCTCCAGCTGTCCCCTGGCACAGCCCCACCGTGTCCGGTTTCACTGGCACGGCTCCCCCAGGCCCAACAGGGTGTCCTTATCCCATGGGTGGGACACGGGCAGAGCGAGCTGCTGCTGCTGCCCCTCGGAGCTGCTCCTACACGGGGCTGGAGTGGGGCTGGGGCAGCTCACGGGGCAGAGCCAGACCTCCCAGCCCAATCCTGCTGGGGTCCTGAGCAGGGCAGAGCCTGCCATGTCCTCCCCCAGCTGGGCAGAGGCCGGGGGTGCTGGGGATGATGGCAGTGCCGAGCTCGTTCCCATCACAGCTTTTCATTCCCAGCCCAAACCGGGAGACTTGAGGTCACCAGCACCCCGAGCCAGGAGAGCTGTGGGGTGACAGGGAGGTGCTATTAATCTGCTTTACGTGGGGTTTGCCTCCAAGGGCACAGTCACTCGGCTGCAGGGAAGAGCCAGGGCCAGCTGGAGGGACCCTGTGCCAAGGGCATTTGACATAGGGCAGTTCTTGGGTGGTTCTGGAGGGTCGTGCAACACAACCACCCTCTTCCCTGGCACTCACCAACAGTGCAGAAAGCAACCGAGGGGCACAAATTCTGCTTTTGGAGCCAAGGGGAGCAGAGTGATAACCAGGATATGGAACCAGCCCCCAAGCTCAGGGCCAGGAGCCTGACCCATGTCTTTCCTCTTAACAGCACAGCCACGCCAGTGACCAGGGTCATACACACACCACATTAAACAGCCTAACATTTACTCAGAAAACTTTATTCTGTCAAAACCCCAACTTACAAAAGTGCAAAGAAGAGTTGCTTTAGGCCCTGTGCCTGCCCTTCCCCAGGGCGAGCAGGGCCAGGGGCCAGCACCCTCCAGCAGTCAGACACTGTCCAGCAAGACCCACCTCACTCTGCACTGCCCCAGCGCCTGGGCTCTGCCACGGCAGGATGCTGGCACAAGCTGGTGTGTGAGGAAACGTGCTGTGGGCAGCAGGAGCCTCTGCCATTAGCAAATGATATGGACAAATGCCCCCAGGGAGCAGGACAGCAGCAACAGGACCCTGTCTCCTTGCAGGACCAGCCCCAGGAGATGCTCCCACCTATCGCCAGTGACACCCCGGGGCAAGGCAGGAGAGGAACCAGCTCTCAAGCGCTTTTTTTCCCCCCAAGTGCCACATCCTCAGCCCCTTCAAGAACTCCTGAGTGTGGGATAAAACATTGTGAGTTAACCAGAAACTGAACAAAGAGGCTTTTCACAAAGAACAGAGGAGGGGGGATTCCTTCCCCTCCCCATCCTCCTGGGGCACCACCACGTGCCCTCCTGCTCCGAGCAGCTCCCCAGTGCCACTGGCTCTATCCACTGCCAGTCAGGAGCCGCACCAGGATGCCCAGGAGCAGGATGGCGATGGCAGCAGCAGCAGCCAGCCCACGGCGGGCCACCAGGGCCCTCCAGGGCACAGCGGGAGGAGTGGGGACAACGACAGGCTCCTCTGGTCCCATGAGCTCGTGGTCAGGCTGCCTCTCGCCCACCACCATGCCTTCAGGCAGGGCCACAGTGTCCGCAGCATCCGTGGCAACGCAGGAGTAATCTGTGGGACAGAGAGGGAAGCCCAGATGAGGGGTCAGGGGCTTGCAGCCTGATGCTACACAAGAGCCAGTGGCAGTCCTGGGTGTCCTTTCCCAAGGCTGGGGACACTGGACATGCTGCAGCAAAGTGGCAGCTGTCCCCAGGTGAGGCAGCCATGGGTTGGCAGCCCAGGCTCTTCCCTGGAGCAGTCAGAGCAGTGACAAGGGTGTCTTGTACCCCATTCCTAAGTGCAAGAGAAGGGCCACCAGCCTGGGACCAGCACCAGCCATTGTGCTCTTTCCAGCCACCTGAGCCTGCAGGACAGACTCAGCTGCCGTGACTGGGAAGGAAAGGAAGGGGTTGGTGGATAATTTGGGCTCCCACCCCAGTGTCAGGCCCGGTTACGTACCCGCAGCAGATGTTTTGTTAGCAGCTGTGCCATTGGAATTCACTTCTTCCAGTTGTACTTTCATTCCAGCTCGGACTTGAGCCTGAAAACACAGGGAACAGTTGCTCTTCCCTGGGCCAGGGTGTCCTGCCCAGCCCAGAAAATCCTCCACTCTCCCAAGACAAGCACACTCAGCACCAAATGGCTCCGGTGCTGCAGGGGAGGGACAGATCCCAGTTCACCTCTGCCCCCTCCCAGGGGGCTGTTGCCTTGTGCTGGCACAGGAGCCCACCCAGCACCTTCCAGGAGTTCCAGGGAGAAGCACAAGTCTCACCTCCTCTGCAGCTTTCTTCCAATCGAGGCGGACGACAAAAGTCAAGAAGGAAAAGGCTTGCACAGAGATGCAAACAATCATCCCAACCCACAGACCTGCAGCAACGGGAAGTCACTTCAGGGAGGGCTTGAGGAAAACTTGCCTTTGTCAGCCACTGCCACAATGCCCCGGGATTTCAGTGGGGTCGCAGCATTGCCCCATGTCCAACCCATGATGGGAGAGGGAACAGCTCCCGGGGGAACTGGGAGCCAGCCTGGATTTACTGGGACAGCTCAGCCCCCATTTGATGGGAGCTACTCAGCACCTGACCCCCAAACACATCAGTGTTCAACCCAGCCCCACTGATCCAAAGGGCACGAGTTCCAGGGCCCAGCCTTGGCTCGGGGGCAGCCTGGACAGAGCCAGGCAGGGGACACACGTACCCACCACGCCCATCTTGGCAGCAAACATCAGCGAGACACCGACGGGCAGGCCCACGGTGTAATAGCCCACGGCGTTGGCAATGGCACCCAGCTTCTGCCTCCCCGTGCCCCGCAGCACGCCCCCGCACGTGGCCTGGGGACAGAGGGGACACCTTTTCCAGGAGGGGTTCGTTGTCACTGACATGGCCTGTGTGTATGGTGACATCTGCCCCGCTTCCATGGCGGTGGGGAGAACCCCAGTGGGAAGCTCTCACAATGAACCTGTAGCTTTCTGGAGCGCAAATTATTCTTCCTATGCTCCTTGAACCTCTCCAAGTACTTTAAACATAAAGAAACATTTGGTCCTGCTACTCTGTTATACTCCCGTAATGTAGATCATCTCAAAAGATGATTGTAAAACATATCAATTAGACAGCAGTAATAATAATAATTTTAAAAAAAGTAATTGTGAATTTCTTTGAAAATTAGCAGTTCTTCCTAACAAAGAGCATCTTGTGCTATGACCTATTCTCTTATGGAGACTGAAAAAATGGAGACTAGGAATGGGTCTTGGAAACTTTGGAAGGCCATGCTTTGTACTGAAGTATTTTGTCCAATTATTTGGAAAAACCCTTGATCCTGCAACTCTTCAGGCAGAAATGCATCTCTGTTGGACTCTCCGAGCTGTGCTTAAAGATCTAGCAATGCAGCCAGGCATGGAATTCAGTCTAGAGGTCTGTACTCGTGTTCTTTTCTGTCTCCAAGTAACTGAATCTGAAAATGTGCCTGCACGGAGCCCCATCAAGGTCCCACCACGGGAGATCTGGGGCCTGGCCCAGCCCTGGGAACAGGGGAACCCACGGCACTGCCCTGCAAAGCCAGGAGGGAGCAAAGCCACGTCCTGAAGCACACGGTGTGGGGCTCCTGCTGCTCCAGCCCATCCCACGGAGCTTCCCACGCTGCCCAGGTGCCTCTCCCGAGCATCTGACTGGAGGAGACAGGCCAGAATTACTGTCTAACGAGTTTGTGAGCACTGCCAGGATGCTGGGAGCACACAACACCTCTGAACACCCCGCTGCTCACTCGTGTTGCTTAGAGAAGCCAGTTAAAAGCTAGAGCCTTGCCAGGGGAAAAGAGGAGGAAAAACTGGGTTGTTTTTACAGCAATGCCAAGGGACAGCCACAAGCCCAGGGCACAGTGAGGTGCTACAGGGACCACAAGCAGCTGCTTTGCCAGCTTATCAATTGGCTTCTCTGCATTCACTTTAACAGGGCAAGAGTGAGCTACAGGCAGCATTGCACCCTCCACGGCAGAGAGGAATCACTCCCCGTGCTGGAATACTCACTGCTGTCGCATCAAACAAGTGGAACGGACCAAAGATGAGCATCACTTTGGACACCAAGGTAACAATCTCCCTGTTGGGAACATGTAGATAGTGATCATGGGAAGCAGCACCACCTGGTCCAAGGGAAATCTGGTTCCCACATAACTCCCTCAGCCAGCTGCAAAGCCTGATCCCAGTTCCCTGATCCCAGCCTGCTACCATGGCAGTGTGCCAGTGGCAGAGGCATCTGTGCTGCCCAGTGACACCAGGCAACGGGGAGGAACCTTTGGGGAACATGTTTTCCAGATGGGAGTTTATGAACTCTTATCTGTCAGCAGCTTCTGAGATATTAATAACACCCCCCAAGAAGGTAATAATCTCAGAAGAAAGCAGTTAACACACTTGTCATTGGTGAAGATGTATCCCACCACATTCCTTAGGCTTCCCAGTAATGTCGCAACCAGCACAGCAAAAACTCCTGAAAGAAAAAGAAATAGTCAAATTCAAGGGCAGCACATCCTGCTCCTCACCCAGGCCCAGACCTCCAGAGCTTCTGGTGATAGGGATTGGACTTGGCTGACCTCCAAGTGATACTGCAGCAGAGGACAAGTCTGTTTGCTTTATGCTCTCCCCAGATACTCCCTCTACCTTCTGGACAGAGAGGACAGAATGCTAAATGGCATTTTTAACCATCATAGCCTTTGTGCCAGGCTCGTAACAGAAAAGAGGAGACGAGGCAGGACCTTTTGCCTCGCCTGAAGGGTCCAAACCAGCGGGTTTGGGGTCCTGGGGGGGGTCCCCAGCCCTGTGGGAACTGAACCCTTTGCTGCCCATTGACCTTATTGGGCTCTGCAGGACCTGGGCTCACCTGTGCACAGCAGGGCAGTGATGCAGGAGGTCTTGGCTTGCACCACGTCCCCCGAGCCCAAGGCATTGCCCACTCTGACACTGGCAGCCACGCTGATGCCCAGAGGCACCTGGGTAGCAGGAGGCAAGAGGAGGTGAGTGGCAGCACAGCCTGCAGTGACAACAGAGCCTGCAGCAATTTCCTTCTTCCCCAGTGGAGAATTTGGGACAAAGTGGCATTGCTGCAGTAAAGGGGTTTGGCACCTGCAGCACAGCCTGGATGTGCAGCTGCATGGCTGGCCTGAGAGCCATCACCAGCCTGGCACTGAGCCCTGGTTCCCACCTCAGCTTGGAGCCACGGGGCCTTTGGTGGGGGCTGCTCCCAGGCCCTTTGGGGTTCCACACACCCAGCCCTTACCATGTAGGCAGCACAGGCGAGCTCGTAGATGACAGACTGTGCCCCCAGCTCCACCACACTGAGCAGCCCTGGAAAAGAGTCATCACCTCCTTCGTTTGCTGACAAGGAGGCAGCGACTACAGAGTTCCCACTGAATAGATGGGAACACTGCAGTGGCCTCCAGACCCAGCCCTCAGGGTGAGGAGCTCTGGGGACACACTCAAGGAGCAGCCACAGCTGGAAGGTGATCTGTTGAACCAGAGGAGAAAGAGGATTTGGACTCACCGGCCAAGAAGCTGCCGATCTCAAAGGTCCACCACTCAATACACATCATGATCATGCCGGGCACTGCCAGCCAGATGAAGGAGCCCCAGTCCAGAAGGCAGTCCCTGCTCCAACCTGCAATGAGGAGGTAAAGCAAATGAACACACATTCTCCCTCTCTGCCCCCATGTGGACACTCTCTGAGGACGATCAGCAGGGCAGCTCACAGGGCATCCCCCTGGCATAGCTGCTGTGCCATGCTGCATCCCTGAGAAGGATGTTCAAGAAGAATTTATCTGGAGCTACAGTAAAGGCCTCGAGGACCTGGCTACAGCATCTTCCCACTGTGGGGGGAAGACAGTCCCTTTGTCAGGGGCTGGTGACAACGCCAAATTCCCATTCTGAAGGATTAAGCTGTAACAGTACCTCCCCAGGTCTTCACGTGGATCTTCTTCCACCACATGTAAAGGAAGAGGAGGATGGCCTGGGTGTACTGAGAGACAGTGTTAGCCCAAGCAGAGCCCCTGCAGAAGGAGACAGGCAGGTTACGAGTGACATCCCCCCCAACCTCCTCAGCTACAGCAGGAGGGACCCGCTGGCACCCACACAAGCCTTGCTGCAGATACAGGGCCGGCCCCTCCAGCCTCCTCTTTGCAGGCTGGTTGTCTGGGGGCAGAGGGTGGCAGAACTGGGCACCCGGGACACCCACCCAGCCCTGAGTGCCCAGGGGGAGCCTGACCACCCCTGCTCACACTTACACCATGCCCAGCTTCAGTGCATAGAGGAAGAAGGCATTCATGGCCACATTGAGGATGTTGGCTGCAATCCCGGTCAACACCTGAGGCAAAATGATCTCCTGCAAGCCAAGGAGAGACTCTGGAGTTTGCTCCCCCAGCGCTGCCCAAGCCCCATCCAGTGAACACAAGGGAGACCTTCAGCAGTGCCCAAGGAGAAAGCCAAGAAGGCAGCCCCTGCTCCAGGGAAGGCTGGGCTGTGTTAGACATGCAGAAGGTGACATGCAGGGCTCAGGAGCTGGTGCAATCCACCAGACACAGCTGGGAAGAAGCAATGGTGGAATGGAGCCAGCTAAGGGTGCTTCCTATGAGCTCTGCCAGGGCCAGCTGGGGGCTGTGCATCACACATTGCTCAGTGCAGCTCTCCCAAGAACGGAATGAACTTAGAACCCCAACTTTATCCATGTTCCTGGGAATACCTTCAATCTGTGGCCAGAACCAGCGAGTTATACAATACCTGACTGAGTAAATATCTTGTCAGCAGCTGGTACAGAAACGCCGCCTGCAAGAGTCAGGATTCAGTTCATCATCAGACTGTGGCTCAACAACCACTGAACACGGACACATCAGTCCCTCCCCACCTTCCTGGGGTGCCCCAGCCAGCACCTGCCCGACACCCTGTTCCTCTGCTCCGGCTGAAATGGCACCTGCCAGCACTGCACCCAAACCCAAGAGCAACAGAAGGCACCTCCCATTCCCACTGGGAAGAAAGATCAGTCTCCAGATAGGAGATCTTTTGTGCTTCCTCATCAGTGTGAGAAAGCCTGGAAAGACTGGAAGACAGGATAAACCTACAGACCCTTGTTCCATAGGGGTACTGCTCCCTGCCTTAGAGGAGTCAGAATAACCAGCCAGAGCCCAGCAGCTGAGTGTGTGAACAGCAAGCTCCAGCCTTTAGCTTGGAGCTGAGAGTGAGCCTGGAGCCCCTGGTTCCAATGTCCATCATCCCTTACGTGGCCATAGCAAAGCCTTTGGACAGGATGAGGAGACACCCCATGTTTGCTGGTCCAGCAGCTGCTGGCCAATAACATCCATTAAGGCCCAAGGTCAAGGGGCACACTGTAAAGCCCTAAACCTGCCCTGTGAGCCACACAGCAAAGGCCCTCCCTCCTCTCCTTGATGTTACTAAGGGATACAGAGCCTCTGACAGCTTCAGCAGAGACTTACAGGAAGTGCTGGAATAAAGATCATCACGTAGACCTGAGTTAACCTGGAAAGAGAGTTGTTTCCCCAGTTAATAATACAGCAAAGCAAGAGCCAAGCCAAACAGCGTTGTACTTGAGCTCCAGAAGGGCTTGACTTCAACACCACACAGCAACCCACCCACAGCCAAAAGGCTGATCCAGAAGGGCTGGATCTCCCCCCTGACCTGGAGACCTCGGGGTCCTGGCGGAGGAGCAGCAGGATTTGCTCAGTGTTGACGAAGAGTGCCCAGCAAGGGAAGCAGCAGAGCAGCAGGATGAGGATGCCCCGCTGCAGGATGGTGCCCACCTGCTTCAGGTTCTTGCTGCCGTATGTCTGAGCGAGGAGAGAGGACCAAGGTGGGGGTCAGAGGGAGCCAAAGGGTCTGGCCAAACCGTGGGGGCAACAACAGGCTCATGCAATGCATTTCTCACGCCCTGCAGCAGCAAATGCCAGGCTGGCTGGGTATCGCTGGCCTTCGGGTGGGTTGCACATCCCCGTGCTGGCCAAAGGCACCCCGGGCCCTTTGGGGAGCTGCAAGGAGGGTGCAGGCTCCAGCTGGGGTGTCTGTAACCCTGTTCTGTGTGGCAGGTGCCACCCCCTGCCCTTCGTGCCCAAATCACACTGCACAGGAGGCCGGACAGCACCAGGCAAACCCCATCAGGCACAGGAAAGGGGAAGCTGCTACTTACCTGGGTCATCAGCGTGTCACATGCTGAGGCTAAACCAGAGCCGATGGAGATGCCTGTCACGTTGATAACCTGAAGGAGAGATGGGGAACCTGGCCCAGAGCACGGTGTCCCTCCCAGCTGGGTGGGCAGACAGTTCTGCTACAAGTTTTTGGGACGTTTCCAGCCCTTCTCTGTTTCTCAGAATAACAAATCTTGTGAACTAAACAGCCTCTTCTCCCCTCTGGTGGGGGAAAGGACCCTCGAGGAAGGGGTGAGTATCTACAGGACCATAAACAGTGCTGCTCCCAGCCACATGCTCAGGCCTGGTGGGTTCAGAGAGCTGGTCAGAGGCTCCAGCTCCCTGCCCAGGTGCTGGCCCTGCACTGGCACAGGCACTGCCTGCTCAGCAACCCTCTCATGCCTGTGCTCGGGGCAAAAGAAAGAGCAGTGTGGCGGATAAAACAACATAAACATTCCTACAGGTCTGGGGTTTTTTCTTCTTCCTTTTTTTTTTTTTTTTGCAATACATAATTTGTGTGTTTTAAATCCAAGGGGGAATTGGAGTAATACGTACGGACACAGCCAGTGTCACAGCATCCAGCTCAGCTTTCCCCAGGTGGCCACAGAAGATGGAGCTGACCACGCTGATGAGGAACCCCAGCAGCTGGGCGAAGAACTGGGATGAGAGGAGAAGGAGATGGTGAGATGGGGACCCGTTAGGGCTTGTGGAACACCACCCCTGTCCCAGGAGTCGGACTATGAACAGTCAGGTTTCCTGGTGTGTCTGTGTAAGCCTCAAGGCCAGGGCTCTGCTGTTCTGGGAACCTGTCCCTGCCTGCCAACACTGCTGGGGCAGGGGAGGCAACTCCAGGACTCACCCAGGCTCTCAGTGGTTTTGTCTTTCAAAGCAAACATCTACCTGCCCTGTGGTGTTTTGGTGTTACACAGCCAGTCTGCCAGATGACCTCATTTACATGAGGCTCAAGGGCTTCACCAGAAATCCTCTTTCCCAGGATGAAGGTTGCATAGAGAGGAAAAATAAAGCATCCCTCTGCTTTTTCACATTTGCGTGCATCTGTGGAAAACCATCCTCCAAAACCACACCATCCTCTCGTCCTGGAGAGAGGCCAAGGTCAGGCTGCGTGTTCCTCTCCTACAGCAAAGTGAAATGATGCTGCAGCACAGACTGCACTCCAAACCTCATTTTCCCTTGGAAAAAGGACATCCCCTCCACAGGTATCCAGGGGCACAGAGTGGTGGCACAGCTCAAAAGAGGTGGTAGGAGTTAGACCTTTATACCCACTGGGGGGTGGCTACAGCCGGAAACCATGCCCAGGGGTTGCCCATGCCCGGGGGTTGCCCATGCCCAGGGGTTGCCCATGGCCCTTCCCCACCCTGCAGCTGGCAAGCCAAGAGCCAGCCACTGGAGGACCAGCTCTGGGGGCTCAGAGGAGAGCAGAACAAACCCTCCTGCTCTGCTGAGCTCCCACCACCACCCGCAGGCACAGTCCTGCTGCCAGGCCTGGGCGAGCTGGACCTGCTGCTGTGGGCAATCCCCACGGGAGCGCTCGGGTCTGACACGCGTGAAATGCTCATTATTAACTAACGGCCGCCGGAGGTTCAGCTCTGAGGCTGTCCGTGCACGTGGAGGATGGGGCTGTGCTGCCCGTGGGACGCCCGCGGGGGCTCAGGGCATTCAGCGTTCAGCTACAGGAACTGAAACCAGCCCACGGCCCCTCTGCTGCCCGACCACAGCACGGCAGGGCTCCGATGTCACCGAGGGCGTCCCTAAGGAGTTTAACGGCTCGCAGTTATTTACCAGATAAAGCCCAGCATTTCACGCCCAATTGACCACGACCGGGGCTGCGGGGCGTGTTTGCCCTTCGCTGGAGCCCCTGCCCAGGGATGCGGCTCCGGGCGGGCAGGTCCAGCCCGGGCAGCGCTCCAGGACAGCGCGGCATCCCGAAGGTACCTTTGCACCCGGAGCCGCCTGGAAGGGCTGCCCGAGGAGCTGCCACTGAGCGAAGCCACTCGCTTGTCACCCGGCGGGTAAAGGTGGCAGTGCCGGGGCTGCAGCCTGGTTCCACAGGGCGCTTTAAAAGGTTATCCCCCCCATCCCACCGCTCCTCTTCCCAGGGGAAGAGCGACCAGCGGGGACCACGGCGGCGAAGCAGCAGCATCTGGGTGCCAAGCAGGGCACGGGGGGGGCGGGTTAACGCTGGCAGTGCCCGCAGCAGCTGCGGGGGGAGCGGGCTGGCCCCGAGGGGAGGCTGAACGCAGCCGGAGCACGGCCGGGCACGGCTCAGCCCCGGGGCCAGCCCGGCCCGCGCTGTCTCTGCCCCGCAGCCCGGTGGCCACTGCCCGGCTCCGGGTGGCCCAGCCCCGCCGCCACCCCCGGCGCGGGGAGGCGGCCCCGTGTCCCCCAGGGTGTCCCCAGGGCGTCCCCCGTGTCCCTCCCCGTCCCGGCTCTCACCACGGGTCCCGCCAGCCGGGCCAGCTCGCAGCACTCCCGCCGTGCGCCCGCGGGCAGGAGGCTCCGGGCGGCCCGCAGGCACCGCCCGGCCCCCGCCATGGACGGACGGACGGACGGACGGACGGACGGACAGACACACGGACAGACAGACAGACCGCCCGCCCGCCTTACTGGCACGGCCCCGCCCGCCCCCGCCCCGGGGCTGTGGGCGGTGCGGAGCGGAGCGACACGGCGGAGAATGGCACGGCGGGGAATAGCATGGCAAGGCACTGC
>VWZG01009657.1:0-41393 GCA_013396735.1 Grallaria varia
TAACAAAATCCAAACCTATAACAACTAGGCAGTGTGCTTTCCAGAACATTTTATTCTTACTGTAATAACTAAGAACCCTTGAACCTTGAACCAAGTTGAATATGAGTCAACAGAGGGCTCTGGCAGCCAGGAGGGCCAACTGGGTCCTGGGTCGCCTTAGTCACTGCATCATCAGCTGCTCAAAAGAATATCATGTGCAGTTTTGGTCACTGCAATATAAGAAAGACATTAAGCCATTTGAGAGTGTCCAAAGGAGGGCTACAAAGGTAGTGAAGAACCTTGAGAGGACGCTGTATGAGGAGAGGCTGAGATCACTTGTTCTGTTCAGCCTGGAGAAGAGGACACTTGAGGGGAGACCTCATAACTGTCTATACAAGGGGAAGTGGAGGGGGAGGCACTGATCTCGTCTCTCTGGTGACTTGATACAACCTGAAGGAATGCTATGAAACTGTGTCGGGTGAGGTTTGGGTTGGATATTATGCAAAAGCTCTTCCAGAGCACTGGAACAGGCTTCCGAGGGAATTGGTCATGGCACAGGCCTGTCAGAGTTCAAGAAGCATTTGGACAATGCTCTCAGGCACACTATGAGATTCTTGTGCAGAGTTAGGAGTTGAATTTGATGACCCTTCTGAGTTCCTTCTAACCCAGGACATTCTCTGATTCTATGTTAACCTGAGCACAAGGTTTAATATCTCCAAGCCAAATAAACAGTTTGAATAGCTACTGTCTAACCTGCAAAAGGCCCCTGAAAGACTACCTTCTAGTTCACTATGCCTGCATCATTCACCAGCAAATCTTCCAAACCAGCGAAACCGATTCAAAGTGAAAATATTGCCTTACTAGCATACAGGTTTCTCCTTTCTTCCTTTAAGTCTGTCAAATATCTCCAGCAAAGAAACTTAATCAACAATTACCCATTTGATTTTATCTACAACTTATGCACTTCTTGAAGAAAAAGTGTTGGAATCTTTCCCAGCCTTCCACTGACATTCCACCACTACAGTGGAGGTACTGGGAGGCAACACAATTGTGTAGAAAATGTTAACTCTTACAGTTAGATACTGCTTATCAGCTGAAGTCTATGCCACCACAAAAAACCAAAAACAAAAACACTCAAAAACCCATACTTGCCAAGAACTCAGTATGTCTTAGCAAGAATGTGCTTTAAAGGGTGTGAATGCCTATCATTTTATTGTAAATGGGGAGAAAAAAAAAAGTCAGGAACTGAGTTTCCATTTCTCTAAGCTTTAGTTGTCAATAGCACAACCCCATTTCCACAGGATGAGAAATACAACCACCTGTTTTTTTTGTCAGATGAATAAGTCATGCCAAAGACTGACAGGCTCACAGAAGCATGCAATTTCTTTTTTAGTTTTGTTTTGTTTTGGCAGCTGTGCACACTTGTTTATTTCCTGTGGTGAAATTTTATTAGGACAGAAGGAATTTGTTAGGGTTGAACAGAAAGGGAGAAAATAATTGCAGAGGAATAAATAAAAAGCCTATGAAAACTCAGAAAGAAAGCAAATAGGGAAAATGGAGGGATGCTGATATAAAGAGCCTGAATGAGAGATTGGTACAGAACTGCATCAAGCAGCAAATCAACATAATGGAAGGAATGCCCAGATTAAAAACTCTGAAAATCACCTGGAACTGGTAGCACCATCTGCATTATAGCCGCCATACTCTACTCGTATCAGTTGAGTTTCTAGGTTTTATAGCAACTGGAGTGTTTTTCTTCTCTTATTTAATATCTGGGGAGTTCTTGTTCTTTCCTTCCTCTCTTCACCATGGCTAAAAGGACAGAGGCACTGTTCCAGTGTTCTTGGTATTTGCTGCAGTGGAAGCAAACTGAGGTCTAAAGATAGGCAGCAATATTTGTTCAGCACAGTTCAGTCACAATCACAGCCCTGTTTTCCTCAAAATATCCTAGAGATTTCCCACCCCAATAATTGCAGAGCCAGATGTTGCTTGTTTTATGAGACTGGATGCTACAGTATCTCAGGTACTACAGCTTCTCATGACAAAATTTTTTTGGACTGCAAATTCTCCTTCTGTTGCCGTTTGGAGACTTTTTTTACATATACATATGGTTATGCAAGTGCACATGTTCCATTCCAAAATCTGTTTTGTACATGGAAGTCCTAGACACTGTATTCAGAGAAGTACAGGCCTGAAAGTATCTGCAACATTTCTGCTATTACATATCCCATCATATCTGGTCCTGTTTAGAAACTGCCTATCCTGGAATAAAATTAAGTGGTTCTATTCCAAATAAAATGTACATTAATGAAAGAATATCCCTGAAATCTAGATGACAATCTGATAAATAAGTAATACACTAACAAAACAAAAAGTTATTTAATTAATAAAATTAATCTATTTAATGAAAGTAATTATATCTTCCTACTGTATTATAATGTGAAGTATCCAATAGATTTTAATTTAATGTTACAATAACTATACTGTTCTGATTATAGCCAAAGGTGAACCAAATTATAAATGTGTCAGTAATAATGTTCTTTTCATTATATCCTATAGCGTTTTTTTTAGTTCCTTAGGGATGTCCCAGAATACATCAAAACTCTCTAGTTACCCAATGATGTGTAGAGTAGATACATTCTGGTAAATTTTTGTTAGCAAATTAATACTTAATAAAAATTATATGAATGAAACAGAATTAGAATTTAGGAAAATAGTACTCACTAAATTTGATGCAAAAGGGGAGGGAGTCAGAGAGGAAACAACCCTGAGATATGCTTTCTGCCATTTCTTCACCTGTTCAACACATTTTTCTGCTCAGTGAAACTGGATAACGCCTTTCACAGATGTATGTTAATTACCTGTTCTTTCTCAAGCTTGAGGTGCACTTTTGCAGGAGACAGCATGACTGATAACTGTATTCCATGCAGTGCATTTGGTTACTGATATT
Organism: Grallaria varia; assembly: GCA_013396735.1. Taxonomy (NCBI): domain Eukaryota; kingdom Metazoa; phylum Chordata; class Aves; order Passeriformes; family Formicariidae; genus Grallaria; species Grallaria varia. The sequence continues at coordinate 2,930 of VWZG01009657.1, forward strand.
TTCTCATCTGAGAAGGAAAACAAAGTAAGACTGGCTTTTTATAACACCTTTGCACTGACTCTTTGAGGTCATACTAATACTACAAAATGGGCTGAAAAACTAATGGTTCACATCAGGATATACAAACCTAGATTTTAAAATGGTTCTCTTTACTGCTGTGACAGCTGCTTTATAGACTAGTACAGTGTTAAATGTATCAGTATTGCTTTAATGTTGCAGAAAAACTTGACATACACTCATAATTGGAGACTGACCAAGAAGAAATTAAATACAGAATTCATTTAGGTAACTGGCTCCTTTCTTAAAGGACTTCATTGTGAGCCAGTTAACTTCCAGTCAGATAAGGGAATATAATTACCCGTTACTTTTCTGTGTGAGTTATTCCCTGCTATGGGCATAAAAGAGAATGGAGAATGTAGATGCAGTGAATCCATTGCCTTCTTCACAACATAGCTAATCAGAGAACAGTCAAATGCATACAGAAAAGGGAGTAGGGAGAGAAAGTCTATTAATCAAAGGAAAAACACTTTTGAGAGTAGTCCATCTTACAAAGAAACAAACTCAAAGTGATGATGCAGGTGCGGAAAGAAAAGAACTGTTCCCAGTATTCACTGGAAACATGCAGAAGAAGCAAGATTAAATTGCTGTCCAGGAGTTTTAGGACAGAAACACTGATTTTGCAAGGGACACTTCTGCCTTACAGGTGTATTTTAGTTCCGTTATGAACTAAACAAGCATACAACAAGCAAATTTCGTGAGTCTGGTCAACTTCAATTTCTATAGATGGAAAAATCTTTAAAAAATACTAAGCTGTTGCAGGATAAGGAAAAGGTGATCCCTCGAGTAAATAACTAGTTGAAAATGGGATAACAACAGATAGGAATTAAAAGCGCATTTTCACAAAGCCCCCAAACTTCTGCAGTCAAAAATATTTATAAAATGATGAAGAAAGTTTGGTGAATAAGGAGGGGATAAACCTGATATAACATAATAATGGTAATAAAAACGAAAGTTGAATGTGAAGAGCTCTAGAAGGGTCTTTGACTGGGTATTATGATGACAGACGAAATTCAACAATTGCTTTCTATTTAAAAGCATTGATACATGCAAACTAATTCAGATGCTCTGCTCAAACTTTTTTTTCTCTCTTTAGTTCTTTCTACATCACCATGAAAGTAATGTTCACTGCTAATATCTAGAATATGTAGATACTTCTGGTGAACAAGAATAAACAGATGACCCTTTAAAAACAAGGATTTTCTTTGCTGGTGCCTTCAGTCTGACGGACTAACCCTCTTCCTGCTGTGAATGCAGCCTAAAGCCTTATGCAGACCACTAGTACTGGGGACAGAGGGACTCCCTTTTTTATATCATCCCATTCTTCAATTGCTAGGGCTGAGGGCAGCCAAGCATTTATGGTTTATACATGTGCCTTAAAGTTTTATAGTGGATGCTCTAAAAGGAGAAAAAAATTAATAAGAATGAGAACCAGAAGAGTATACAAATATAAAAGAGTAACTAATTTTCAAAACCATGTAGAAGTTCAGTTTGGAATACATTATCTAATTACATATTAAAAGTATTAATTAAATACAGAAATATGTTGACCTTTTCATTACTGAATATTATTAAAAATGAAAGTCTTAAAAAAGGAAACTCAGTGTTTAAGTGTAAAAATATAAACATTTAAAAGAATAGTTATACAAATTATTGCAAGAAAGGAAACTCTATAGTTAAGTTCTTCCTAGTTGAACTGGACGGTCTATTAATGTTAATAGGAAAGAAATGCAGATAGAAAGAAAAAAAACTAAATTATTTATCTGTAGTGGAAAAAATATTAGTTGATGAAATTGTTATTTAAATTCAAGTTTGAAACTATTACCTTTTATTTAACTTTTTCAACTACAGCTTGATTTAGGCTTATATGAAACAGTAAGAATTTGAAGCATTCTGATTTCAGTGGTTTGATTTAGAAGGAAACGGTTGCAGTGAATTGTTTAAATTTACTGTAAGCACTTGAATAAATTAATATAGATTTGTTTTGATAGCTGTGGTTGAATTTTGGCAGCGACTATAAGGATATGCTGATTTGCTTTTATAAGAGCTAATGCTGATTCACTTGAGATCTTCACAAGACCTTTTATGTAATCTTTCTTGAAGTATTATTATTTTTTTCCTTCAATGCGGCATAGTTTATTTTAACTACGAATGGATGATGCAATCTGATAAGAACGTATTCCATATGAAATTGAACCTAGGTGTTTTTTCTTGTATTTTTACATTACTGACATCATGTCCACTTTCTGCTAGGTTCCTTGTTTCTGTTAGGGCAGAAAAGACACCTGTCAAAGATGGTTGTGGTGGTGTATGCCCCTCCACCTTCTTTCCTTGTTCCACAGTATGATTTCAGAAATGCTCATTAGGCCTCAGCTTTGACAAATAACACCTGGGCTTAGCTCCTCTTGAGCTTATAAGAAATTCTGTCTTCTCCCAGAAACTAGTGCTGTCTAACGAGCTCCTTTTTTTTTAACAAACAGCTTTGCTAAGTTATGTTTCTTGCGTGAATAACAAGTCAAGTGGAACAACATTTCTGTTGTCAAACTTTCCAAGTTTCAGCCAGGATGAATAAAACCTAGTCTTTTGCAACCCATATGAACAGTAGTCCTGTGAGACCCTTTGAGATCTTCTGGATTGCAGTGGGCAGCATCCAGCAGTGTCTCAGTGGAACGCCTCTCAGAGTTAGTGAACTCCCAGCTTTGCTATACTTGGAGGGCCACTGCTGAACGATGATGACAGAGCCAAAGCTGACACCCCCATTACTCGGAGGTCTACCCTTCACCCATTAAGAAGATTCAAAGACATCCGATGTGAGTACTTCACTGAATTTGAGGGGACTTTTTTACAAGTTTTTACCTCTTGCGCACTCCTTGATGTCTGTGTGGGTGCAAGTGTTAATATGCTATAAAAAGTATATTATGAATGTTGATTTCTTAGATTCTTAAGTAAGTTAGATTCATAAGCCTATGAGTGACTTACTGTTATGCTTATAGTAAATTCTATAGAATCTTTTGTTACATTGTTTAAATCAGGCTATTAAGTACTGTTAAGTTGAAGTGCTGTTAAAACCTTTAGGCCTAATTCATTGGTAGTCTGGAGCTAAGTGTGGAAAGGAGGTGCACTCTGAACCTTGTGAATCAATGGGAGGGTCTCCCTTAATTGTTTTTATCCTTACCCTTTCCCATCCTTATCTTTTTTCCGTCACTTGCCTCCACATAGATCATTTTTGGTTGATTTTTGTTTTGGATTGATATATTTTAGATCTTAGTCTGATTTTTCTGTGTGTACTTTAACCACCTAGTAAGTAGTAGAGTGAACCTTGACAATGAATTTTATCGCTCTTTCACTTTATTATTAAACCTGGTTTTGCGGATACATTTGCCGGTGATTCTTTGAGCGACCTAAGGAACTCATTTGCAAAAAATGATCAGAGGGATTATTATTTCTACTGTATCATAAATGAGTAAATATTGCAAGAGAAGCTAAACTTAAAAATTATGATGATTTATCCAACCCAAGTAATTCAGATAAGTCAGTATTACTTTAGAATAGAATTTCCACTCCAATAAACCTGTGATTATTATCTTTGGAAATACCAATTACCTTTCAAAAAAAGCTGGTCATAATTGCAAGATGTATGTTATAGCAGACATGATAACCTAAACAAACTCATTACTTCATACCTTGAGCTTTTGGGTTGAGGTGGCAAAAGCTGAAAGGTGTTCTCTTTCTCTAGTGAATTATCAAAGAAAGTTATGGAAGGTCTGGTCACGAGAGACCAACACAAGTGTTATCTGCTAAATGACAGTAACTTTCACTCAGTTTCTAAGCTTTGATGTGAATTTATGCAGCTTGTGTGAAGACACCTTAATGAAAGATGACCAGAGTTAAATCTCTGTATATTAGCAAGTAAAGACATGTGCTATAGACCAGCACTAAACATGACTTTCTTGTGTGTCAACCTATTACATATACAAACACAGCGTGCACTAAACTTGACTTCTGTGATAGGACCTGAAACTGATGTGAAGAGTCTAAGAATGAAGAGAAGATTTAAAGTCACATTTTATCCAAAAGAGAATGGTGCTGTTGGAAAAAATAGAAGGTAAAGTAACAGCCAGGCTTCACAGAAAAGAAGTGGATTTCCCCTGGAAAATTATATTTAAAACATACTGCCAGTATATAATGATATACAGTGTTTTCCAAGGCTGGAACACGGTGATATTTTTCAGAGCTAGGTTTCAGGCTTAAGTTTGTATTCCATCACCATCATTATCATCATCATCATCATGATCATGGCTAGGCTTAGCGAATGAAGATTTGGGAAGGGCTCTACCCACGCTTGCTGCAAGCGCGCTGATGGCTAAAAAGGCCAATGTGAGACAGGCAAGTCCGGTTGCAAAAGGCACAGCAGAAAGTCTCCATAGGTGGTGTTGGTGAGGCACGGTTCTTTCTGCGTTGTCTTTTCTCCTCGAGACTGATGAACTGTCATTGTAATGTCAAATGTCATTTTGACACATATAGCAGTTAAACATTTTTCTGAGAACAGTCAGAATTAGGGAAAAAACAGAGATTGGAGATGATATTATAGAATCATAGAAAAGTTTGGGTTGGAAGGAACTGTCAGAAGTCATCTAGTCCAATCCCCATGTAAAGGATGAGGACATCTTCAACTAGACCAGAATGCTTAAAGCCTCATCTAGCCTAATCTTGAATGTTTCCAGGAGTAGGACATCCACGGTTTTTTGGACAACCTCTTTCAGTGTTTCACTGCCCTCATTGTAAAAATTTTCTTCCTTATATTCATCTACCCCCTTCTAGTTTAAAACCATTACTTTGTCCTATCACAACAGGTCCTGATAAAATCTTTGTCTCCCTCTTCTTCTCCATGCTTCTTTTGATGCAACCCTAGATTCAATTACCTTTCTGGATTGTATGCTGGGCTCGTGCCCAGCTTTTCATCCACCAGCGCCCCTAAGTCCTTCTTGGCAGGGCTGTTCTCACTCCCTTCATCCCACAATCTCTATTGATACTGGCAGTTGCCTCGACCCAGGTGCAACAGGTTGCACTTGCCTTTGATGAACCTCATGAGGTTCCCTTGGGCCTACTTCTCAAGCTTGTCCAGTTACTTCTGAATGGTATCTTGTCCCTCAGGTCTGCCAACTGCACTACTCATCTTGGTATCCTCTGCAAAATTCCTGCGAATGCACTCGCTGCCACTGTCTGTGTGGGATAAAGATATCAAGCAGTGCTTGTCCTGCTATGAATCCCCAAGGGACACTACTTAATATTGTTCCCCATGTGGACATTGAGCCATTGAACACTGTCCTCTGGATGTGATGGTCTAACTATTTCTTCATCCACTGAACAATCCACATATGAAACCCACCTCTCTCCAATCTAGAGGGAATGATGTTGTGGATGACTGTGTCAAAGGCTTCACAAAAGTCCAGATAAATGACATCTGTCACCCTTCTCTTGTCCACTGATGTAGTCTCTCCATCATAGAAGGTCACTAGGTCAGTTAGAAAGGACTTGCCCTTGGTGAAGCCGTGCTGATTGTCTTGAACTACCTTCCTGTTCTCCACTTGCCTTAGCATGGCTTCTAGAAGGTTCTGTTCCGTGATCTTCCCAGGCACAGGGATGAGCCTAGTGGGTTGGTAGTTTCCAGGGTTGCCCTTTCTACCCTTTTTAAAGATGATTTCCCCTTTTCCAGTCCCCAAGGTCTTCACCAAACAGCCATGATCTTTCAAATATCATGGAGAATGGCTTGAGAACTACATCAGCCAATTCCTTTGGGACTCTGGGATGAATCTCATCAAGTCCCATAGACTTAAGTACATGCAGGTTCCTCAGGTGGTCACAAATCTGATCCTCTCATACAGTGGGAGGGACTTTGCTCCTCCTGTTCCAATTTTGTAGTAACTCACTCAGGAGGCGTGGGAAGAGAGGTTGCCAGTGAAGACTGAGGCAAAAATTTCTTGAGTACCTCAGCCTTTTCTTTGTTCATTTGCCAGCCTTGCTTTTCAGGGCTGGGGTTAGGATGGCGGAAATGGTGGTGTAGTATGGTGAAGTACATTTTCTTTGACCTTCCATTTCTGGCTGACATACTTGTAGAAGCCCTTTGTGTTAATCTTTGTGACCCTCAACAAGTTCATTTGTAGCTGCACCTTGTCTTTCCTGATCCTATCCCTACGAAACTGTGCAGTGTTCCCATACTCTTTCCAGGGTACTTGTTCTGGCTTTCGCTGCTGGTGTGTTTCCTTCCTGCTCTTTATTTTGACCAGCAGGTCTCAACTCAGCCTTACTGGTCTCTTGCATTCCTTTCATTTAGCATTATATTTCTTATACCAAAGTATTAACAACCTTTTTGCTCCATGGAAGACATCCTTAAAGATATGCTAGCTCAGTTGTGCTCCCTTGTCCTTGAGGGCAACTTTCCAGGGGCTCCAATGACTGACTCCTTGAACACTTGGAAGTTCACTTTCCTAAAATTCAGGGTCTTGACTTTACTGTTCTACTCCACAATTATACTGTAGTTTTTTTCCTTATTACACGCCTGTAACTAACCTGTGTTTTTCTTTTTGAATGAATAAAATGCAGCAACATGCAAAATGGGTGGTTTGCATTGGATCTCCCGTCAAGATTTACAATCTCCACCCAGAGTTTACTATGAAGTGTGGAATAGCGAATTTAAAAACACTTCTGAATTTTTTTCAGGTTAATAATTTAGTTTTAAACCTCACTAATGACTAACCTAAAAATCCTCACACTAGGTTTTATTTAGACTTGTCTAGGGGCACCATGACTAAACCCGGAAATCCTGTCCTACTTAAGTATTACTAAGAAGTTAAACATAATTTCTTTAAAAGTCTTTTTGGTCATGCTAAATATACTTCTCTTGTGTGCAGTTGAACTTTAGAAAAGCCTAGTAGAATTATGCAATGTTTGTTTCATCTCAAATACATACAAGTATGTTCATATCCATTTGCCATAATGAAGACTTCAATGTAATTTATGTTTTGAAAAATTAGAAAACCTGTTCTCCCTTTGACTGTACAGCCCACCCTTACTGTGTAAGTGTTTGTATCCTGCATTTTTTTCAAGAGTTCTTCCCCAACCTCCTCTATCTTTACTAAAAAGAAATAATGAAAAAAATTCCTAACCAAGAAAACCAGCTAACACCAGCAATAGCAAAATAAACTGTTAAAAACCTCCCCTCTTCAGCACTAAAATGCAATTGATTATGTTTGCAAATAATTATGGCATTTTTAGAACACTATAAATCAGATTAGTTCTTTCTACTTTGCGGGCTTATTAGGTAGACATATACAGGGATGCATAAGATGACCTTTAATGTTTCTTTCTTTTTCCAGCTTTTCCTAGATTCCAGCAATTTAAGCTTTTGAGATGGAGTTTTCTTTTTGTTTTCTTAAATATTTGATTCCCATCAGGATTCTCTCTTCAGAAAGACTTGTGTGACCTTCAGAGCGGTGTCTCCAGTTTCTTCCTAGCCTCTTGCTGGTCTGTTTACCCTGCAGTCTTTTGGGACAATGATAAGCTATATATTCCTTGAGTGCAAAATAGCAAAGTAAGATCCTACTCTCATTTGGAGTCTAATTACAACTGTATCACAGCTAAGGAAAAGAATAAAACCCAACCAATTATATAGACCATATTAAAAGTTGTAAAACTGGGCAAATTTTGGCTTGCTCTAATCTTCAGTGGCAGACTATTGTATATAAGAATCTCCATAACTTATGCATTGTCAGAAGCTCTCACATGCTTTCCCCTGGATTTATATGTCTTCACTTTCCAAATAGAACCTATTAAAGCAGCCGGTATGGAAAAAGCAGGATTAATCTTTACTACAATTCTTACTTGCCATCCTGTACTCCTAAAGAGAACGTCACTTCACAATAGTAAATTTTTCTTGAAAATTCTCCCTTATATATCCATGACATGCTGATTGAATTCAAACTGATTGAATCCTAAAACATGAGCTGCAGGTGTAAAAATAAATGAGAGAGCAGACTCAAGTCACATGAGATTTTTTCCCTCAGTTTTATTTTTAAAAGCAAACAACAGAGAAGCAAGTATTTAAACATTTTTAGATTACCTTTCATTGAACTTCCAGTTTCTTAAAATGGATGAGGTATGCATAACAAAAGACTACACAAAGCTTTGTAAAACCAAAAGATTTGAATCCTCTGAGTGTCTTAATATGGATTCAAGATGCTGTATAATAAAACCAAATTATGCTTCAGTGTAGCATTGGTCAAATTATAATTTAGGAAAAAAACCTGTACATTTTTTTACTTAACACTGTTAATTGCAGCTTTCTCCAACAATATATTTTCCTAGTTTGTATTAACCACTTATTTCATGCGTCAAGCAGGGTAGCAATACTAATTTTTTTTCTAAGTACTATTATGCTATGGCTTTCAAAGCCTCTTAACAGCTCCTGTTTATTAATTCATGAAGCTGTGACTGACTTTAAAATTGATCTGTTCTCCAAAATATAAGTCTGTGAGTTCAATTTGTATTTTTATATTAATATTTATCCAAATCAGGTGCCACTGACAATTTCTCCTCTGCCATCTTAAAAAATGGATCTTTCTGAGAACAGGATCATCTGTTTCCACTGCCTTAGTGATAAGAAAAAATGATCACTTAAAAATTGTCAGTTCTCTCACAACAATTCTCCTCCTTCACCCCAGTCAAACCCCAAAACACACAACATGTACACCTAATTGGAATGGGCTAGGTTTTTTATCTCCTGCCATGAATGCTGTAAGAATCCTACTCTGACTGCTTAATCCAGAGCAAGAACAATACACCTCCACAAGTAATAAAACCTACTTGAATCTTGGTTTTAATCAGATTGCAGAGCCTGAATAAATAACCAGAATTTATTAATTCATTTGTGACTTGATCTGTTTTTGTGTGAGTGAAGAACTCTCTCTGCTCCAGACTGTACCCATCTCAACCTGCAGAAGGAGTGGAAACCCTTTGGACTGCAACTTGCCATCAAGCCTCTCTTTGGTGGAACACCAAGCTTAGGCTGCATCAGAGCAGTCAAACAAAGAACAAAACAAAGCAATTCCCTTGCTGTTTTAAACACCCACATGACAAAGTCAGCCTCTAGATTTCCCACTAAGACTGACCTCTATGCAACAGCTTATCCTCCCTAGATAACTGTGGAAGGCTACTGACTTTGAATGCCTAAGACATCAGGCATTAATATTTTGTTTACAGAGAGAAATTTTTATGAAAAAACCCCGAACAATCCACCATGGAAAATATTAAAATAAAATCAAACTTTGCAATCAATATAGAATATGATATTTTATCTCTCTTTTTTTTTTCTCCTTGTTCCCTCATTATGAATAATTTCTTCAGTCATTTACTTCAATTTTCTTCTTACTTTATGAGGATGAAATTTATGTCACCTAAGTTTTTCTAATCAAATGTCCAGTCTTGTTACTCATTAAATTTCTCAATATAATTAGCCAGGAAAAGTCACTTCCAAGGAGCAATTCATCTCCTGACAAGATGGGAATCTTCCTCAAGTCTTAATTTTCTCCACTATTTACCACATTGAGCCTTTGGCTCCTTCACTTCAGCTAATTTACATTAACAGTGCTGCAGTCTTGCCATCACTTCTCCCCCTTGCTCCCATCTTCTCCCTTCAGCCAACAAACTGATTTGAGGAAACAGATCAGCAGAGAACAAACCACTGGCACATTTGTTTGGGGAATATGGCAGCCTGAGTTTTGCCTAGCTTTTAAAACACTGATTTTCAACCATAAAATGAGCGAGCAACAGTATGGTAGCTGGTTGCTGGCGGGGGTAAACATGACAAACCTTTTTGGCACCCAATGTGAGGCACAAAGTGCCAAGGTAATGACAGATTTCTAATCCAACTTTCTCTCCAAGCCTTAACTAGGCTATCTTTGTTGCTATATCCTTACAACAACTTTTTTTTTTTTTTTTCCTGCTACCCAGAGAAGATTGTCATACATAACTCAGAGTCTTGTCTCAGAAGCAAATTTTGTCAATTAATAATTGGAAGTCCCTTCTTCACTCTATACTCTGAAAATTAAACCATTAGGACATTCATTGTTTCTACATTTGTGAATATGCAAATGTTGGCTAATATGTAAAAATGAGACAGTCCAGTTTGAAATAATGATCTTATACCAGCTTTTATCATCCTTAGGGAATGCTCATAGAATGTTATTTTTCACCTATGGTACAGTTTGATTAGTAATTTAGGATAACATTGTTGAAAAAAAAAACACACCCAAAACTTAAGCAAAACACTTGGATATACAGAAACTGAAATGATTTGAAAGACCTCAACAAAAAGTATATAGGACAGGGGTTTTTTTCTATCGCTCTTCCATATTATCCATTGCTTTGTCTACATCATTCATAATTGTTTAAATGGTAAATGGAAATAGCAGTGAATTTGGATAAGTGTTATATGGTCTAAGAATCTTACTTCTGATGATGAGTTTGTCTCATATCTAACCTCTTTAAAGATGAGCAAATACTAGCTCTTGCTTTCCTAACAGATAACAGAGATAAATGAAACTCAGAAATGTTGGGGCTTAATGTCATATTCTATATGCAAACCCTTCACAACAAAGCTGCAGATGAAATCATCATAGGAAACTAAAGCTACCCAAGAGCAGGTGGAGTACTACTGAAGTGTATCTCTTATGCAGCATGTGGAAAATATGCAATTATGCTACAATCTCTCCTCACTTTAGGATGTTTCATCAATAAACCTACACATCTTGGTATCTATCTATCCGGAAAGAACCCTGAATAACCCTTCCATAAGAAGACACTTGTATACTGCCACAGATGGGAGAGCGTGTTCTTCACAGTCAAAACACCTCCTACAATCATCTTTTAGCTTGTGAATATAAAAATAGTAAAATATGAATGTAACCTCTAAGGAAGCTGTCAGAATTAAGAAAATTATCAAATTATATGTGTTTTTTAATTGTTTTTCTTTTTCTTCTTGTGTTTATGCATAGGAGAAGTGTGAAAGAAACAGCTGTAAGTAAAAAGTAAAAAGATGGGACAATATTTAAAACATTTTAATTCACATTTATTAAATAAAAATCTAGTAAAACCTACTGAAAGCTGAAGGTCTATTTTGAACTTGCTCTGTATAAGCACACTGATAACAAGTTTGGTTTTTTTAATTCATCCTGTAAGCACTGTTGTGTTTGCTACTTGTGTCCTGGCTTTACGGATTGGCCATGCACCTATACAGATTTATGGCTTGTGTATGCACATCCTGCTAAAGATTAAGTGGGAACCTTTCAGTGGTATTTCAAGGATTATGGGTGCTGTCAACTTTTTGCACCCACGTCAAAGTGTCACACCTGAAGACATTTGAATATTAATTGGAAAATGACTTCTTGATTACTGAAACACAGAAGTACACATTCAAAGGAAAACAAAACAAAAGGCTCTCCTTTCTAGAAAGGGGTGAAAATGATGTCAGATGAAGTCAAAAACCCACGTAAAAGTTCACAGCAACTCTGGGCTAGTCTTGTAACCATGACAACAGGGTGCAATGGAGCAGTGGAGTGTCCCCAGTAACAGAATGTTATAAATCCTTATTTGTTTGAGAATTAATTGTTCAAAAATACTCAAGAAGGAACTGTAATAGGGTATAAGGTTAAATAAGAACTTGGTGATAGCTGATAATAATAAAATATAACCTGGAGTGACGGTAGATGGTTATAATGCTAAACAGCACATCCCCAGGGAAATTTGTATATGTAAATGGTAAAACGGAACCGAAATCAGCATCAAGAATTTTGTCATAGGTGTAAGTGATCAAGCATGAGTGTCCAATCACCTGTGTTTGTGAAAAAAAGGGTGCTATAGGGACAAACAGAATATAGTGTAGGGGGCTAGATTGAACCACAGCAATAGATTAGGCGGTAATTGTGCTGCCTCGAGAAACCAACTGTGCTCTTGAAAGGCACTTCCTTTTCGTCACTTATCATTCTATACTTCTTGCAGAGGTGGGGTGAAAGAGATACTGCAGTCAGTCTAATAATCCTGCAGGACAAATCAGGTGATGTTCCAAACCCCTTCTACTTGAAAGTACAAATAGCTTGCTTCTTTTGTCCCTTTGACTGACCAGAGAGCTGTTCCCTATGTCTCCTTTTCACTGCAGAAATTCTTTTCATTCCTCCCAAAGCTTCTCTCCAGTTTGTTTACCACATACCTCTTGAGTTTCAGTTTTTCTGCTCTGACTCTCCTAACTATTCTAAAGTTATCATTTCCTTCCCCTTCAGTTCTTCACCCACCTATTCCTTTTTCCCCGTTTCAATGTCCCCTAGCATAGAGCTTATGTAACACAAGTGCTCTGTAACAGCAAAGGCTGCAGAGCTGTCCTTGCTTGTTCAGCCACCTCCATTGCCAGAAGAACCCATGACACTGCACCAGCAGGCACTTACTTTTTCCTGGACACCACAGTTGGTGCACCCCAATCTTCTTCCAGACTTGAGCACTGGGTTCATGCTCTGAAAGGCATTGCAGAAACTTCAGGCACAGCGGAAACAACCTCCTCAAGTGACATCCTGAGGGCAGAAAGAATGACACACACAGGAAAAAGAGGATGTTTTCTGACCTGCCCTCCTTCCTTTCTTATCAGTTAATTGAAGTGCTATAGATACCACTTTGCAGCAGTTTCAGATCCCTCTTGACTCAGTGTAGACATATTGGTCATCAGTCTTTCCTCCCTACTTTTTCCTGCCACAGCTTGGCCCCTGCTAAGAAAATAAAAAATAGCAGCTAGACATTTACTGCTTCTATCCCATTTTCTCCTCCTCTTAGAAGGCCATGCAAGGAGACCACCGATAATTTACTCTCTTCTAGGACACATACACTGAACGACAGTCTGGCCTGGTACACTTAGTATTGGAGCGTATCACAAAAGATTTACAATAATACATTTTAATTAATCACTCTCCAGAGCTTCAGCTGGAATTAATACTACACAGAGACACTTTTGGAATTGTTTTTAAATCAAGTATGCCAATATAGCATTTTTCTCTCACTCAGTCAGTCTTTGAATTTGGCAATAAAGCTGGATGAATTTTGCCAAGGTGATTCATTTTATGCAGACCTTCAATTATATTTGGACAATTAAGGAAAGAGGTGGGAGCAGTTCAAAAAGTCAAGAGGATTTCATAAATAAAAAATTGTCCAGTATAATGGAAAACATTAGCTACCAAGTAAAATTATATAAATAGAGAGATAATGTTTGCTGAAGAAAAGTAAAAACAAAATCTGACCTTTTTACAATTATGCAGGATGATTTGCTGGATGAGAAAACTGAGAAGCTGGAATGAAAGTGAATTCAATCATAAAATCCAAGCATACATAACTAGTAAATAAATTCTGGTAAATTCTGCTACTCCAAGACAACAGAGACTATAGCTTGAGCCCAATAGATACAGAAAATTGACACTGGTAGTTAATTTCAGATATTTCTCATTATGCTGCTTTCCCCAGGTTTCAGTTATGTAGTGCACTAGGCTACATTTGTAAGGGTGGTCAAGGACCTTTGATAAAAATCATTGGTTGGTTTAAGTCAACACAGCAGTGAACTCCATTTTATGTTTATGTTTGCTCTGCTATTTATTCTACTAGCAAAATATCTGTGTTTTGAAAACATAATGAGTTTTTAACTATATGAAATTTTATCTCTGTTAAGAATCAATATACAGTTCCCATTGCAAGAAATCAAAGCTGAGCTCTGTACAAAGGGAGCCATACATTCTTTAGGAAAGAAAAGTAGTACTGAAAATCAGCAGGTATTTACACCTGTACGCCAGTACAGAGTGTGTACAATTTTATATTTGTCTTTTGAAAGAAGAAACATGAATAATCACCACTTTTTTTTTTTTTCCAAGAGCAGAAAATCAGTCTCTATATAGTACTCTGAACAAGCAATGCTAGAATGATAATTTACTTCCTTAACTTTATTGATACAGCACCACAAATCAAGTGTAACCGATGTTACAAAATGACCTGAGAAAACTTTTTTATATTTATTTTTTCAGTGTTGTGAGTGATGATTCTGCATATATCACTTGAGCCATTCATTTTTGCCAGAAGACAGTTGCAAGCAAATCTAGTCATTTTCTGAGTCATATTTAAAATAACTGTGAGACTGATTTTCCATTGTCCTAAAGAGTGTACAGTCATTTAGATGGTGCAGAACGGTCCCAGTTCAGCAATCTACTTAAAGTACACGCCTGACTAAGCATGTGAATTGTCCCACTGATTTCAAAGTGAGTACTTACATCTTTAATGAGACTCACACTCTGGAAAGACAGGCTGAATCAGAGCTCAAGGAGGGCTCAGGCTCTCTCCAGCCCAGATACTGGCACTTCACACCACACACCCACCTGTTTGTAATACCTGCCTAGGCTGAGTGAAAGGGTGACCAGGCTGCTAGTTTCAGATCACAAACACAATAACCCAGTCTACAGTGGGCAGCCAGAAAGATGCAGAATGCCCTTAGACAGATAAACAACATTACTTTAACTGGTGTGGTATGTCCATGCTAGCTCATCTTTATACAGCATAATTGTATAAAACCTCTAAATGCACAGAATTGTGCATTACCAGTCAGCTAAAAATGTCAGCTAAATAAATAACAGAATGAAAGAAAAATTATATTATTTTACATGTAATTATTAATGTAACAAAAGAATTATTAGTAAGATGCAGGAACAGCTCAAATTTGACTAATCGTAGATTACTTCTTTGGAACACTGTTTCCCTGTTCAGTGTGGTATTATTCTGTTTCTAAAACTGAGGTCCCTGGAGATGCTAAGGCTAAACACCATTATGTACTTTAAACAGAATGAATTATATGTCACATCATTTTGTGTTATAAATTTGTATACAATCACCTGTGTTCACTAAATTTACATGCTTGTAGTTCTTACTAGAACAACACAAAGAGCGAGGACAAATAAGTAGTTGGTAGATAAAGTAGGTTTAAAGATAGTCTAACAACTGAATCTCTAATAAGCAATACTAATGGCATTATACAGTTTGATTTGCTCCATACATTGGTTACATTTCTTTCAGTTTCTATTTATAGGTTCTTTAATTTCATTTCATATAAAGCAGGAAACAGATGGAAACAGCTGTTAAACAAAACTGCATTCAAATTCTGAGTTTTCAGATTCCTATTTATCTTTTTTTTTTTCTTTTTTAAATAACTTCAAACTATTATTCTTGTAAACAGGGAATATTTTAGGGTTCTAGGTACAAAAATAATGTCTAAAATTGAAGTTCTTTTTATCTCTCCACATCACGCAGTTGCGCTAGTCATCACTTGTTCAATCATGCAAAGATATTTTACTGCTTTTATGTCATGACCTCAGGCCTGCAGGACTGAAAAGCAGAGAACCATAAGTTGGCTGTAGACTGCCTAGGGAAGGATCTCTGCCTCCATCTATTGGTGAACTCCTGGAAGAGATGAAGAAGGCCTTACTCTTTTCCCTACTCCCCTGTTCTCAGTGGAAGTTTTCTGCACTGGAGTCCTCTGGGCCCATAGCTACCCTTCTGTCTCCACATGTGAAGAAAAATTCACAATAGAAAAATTAACTGAGCATGCAGTGGGACCTTCTGGGTGAATTGGTGGTGGTATCCATCTGCGTTGTACTAGATCTGTCAATCCAAGAATGTGTCTCATGGCACAGTCCAATCACTGGAGTGTTGCTGAGGGACATCAGGCAGTGGCCCTGGGACCAAAATCACAGCTAAAGGCAACAGCATAGCAAATAACAACAGAGAGCCTTCAAATACCACTTACAATATGCCTTTAAATGTGAGTCTGCCAGGAGACAGACACCTAGACCTACCCCAAGACCTTTCAAGCAGAGTAACCAGAAAAACGTAATATTCCCATATTTTTAAGTGGTAGAACAAGTCAGTGCGTTGATTTCAAGAACTGCAAGACATTTGAACCTCACTATTCTTGTTCAAGCCTTACACCAATGTAGTATTGGCACATATGAAATTAAAAGATCAATAATATTTATTGCTTAGTAATACACAGTCATTTTGCTACATGTTGCCTTTTCTCATATTGACTCTTTTCCTTGTGTGTATTATTCTCTCAATATCTACCTTCTTAATATTTCTCTATTAATTTTCTTATATGTCCTGTTTTCTCTGTCTTTTCTCCATATTCAGCTTTATTTATTCTACTTCAAATATTATTATCCTATCTCCATCACTATTTCCTTCCATCCTGTAACCCCTTGCCTAGCATTTTCTTTTTTCCCCTCAACCCACAGTTAGTATCTCTTAGTTTCTTCTTCTTAGCATCAGTTTTCTGCTGTTTCAGGTGTGTCCCTTCATATATTTTGTCCTTTGAATCCCTCTCAATATATCTTCACTTGTTGGGCCACCATGTTTACTTCAAGCTGTCACCCACAAGAGCAACAGAAATCTTTTTCTATTGCCAGCAAAAGGACTGTCTCAAAAATCTTCATGTGGTATATGGATCTGTATTCAAGCTAGTACTACACACTAAATTAGACCGAACATTCCTACCATCTGTTCAAAATAGCTATAAAGAGTTGCACAAACGCCGGATTCACTGCACAACAACAAATTTTATTGGTCCTAGGCCCCAGAGACTATACTACACAGTGAGCACCATCTACTGGCATCCAATTATTTATACATGTATGTAGATATAAAACATTTCCCTATTCCTGAACGTAAAAAAATTAATCTTTAAAGATTTGTATTTTTTTTCAGCAGATCATCAATTATTTTTCTATTCAGATCACTGCATAGTAAGAGCTACATTTCTGACTGGAAGGGATAAAAACCCTAGATGTTTAAAAAACATTAAATTAATATAAACACACATAATTTAACACACACAATTTGTAGATAAATACACATACAAACACACACTTATCAATGATAATCTTGTCTTTAAGTCATCTCTTTTTTACTTTTATCCTAGGAAACTTACCTAAAGGGGGAAAAAAACCCAGCTTAATCCCACAGTAATAACTTCAGATATTGCAACATGAATATATTTTATTGATACTCTGAAAACCTCTTAACTACGGAAAGACTCTGAAGAGAGAGAGATTTTGAAATAAGAATTTAATTTGAACAAGTATTTGGTACATATAGATCAAAGGAAGAGCTGGACAGGAGTTTTCTAGTCAGTGTGATTTTGTAAGAAATGCACTTTCAGAAGATCAGAATGTTCTGAAGGAAGCTTTGATTTTCTTCTAAGCCTTATACTTTCTGTGAGTAGAAAGCACAAGAAATCTATTGTATTTCATTTTCTTCTGATCCAAATCATATTATTTCATGCCATTCAATTAGTATGGTTTAGCATCAAACTGACTTCATTATATTGTAGGAGTGGTATGGTTTGAATTTGATGATGCTTGGGGTCTGTTTATTCTCTGTTGCTATTGTTGCACTCTGCAGTTTGCTTAAAAGGAAACATTTTTATTTTAACAGTATGAATATACAAGAGTTTTAGTCCAATTTAACTAACAGAAAAGTTAGAAAAGGCTCTCATTTAGATCTGATGCTTTCTAGAAAATGTAGTTTGGACAGAATAAGGACTTCCTTCCCTTTCAATCTCTTACATAAGTCAGCACTATGTCCATACTACACTAGTTAATTTTGTGTGCCTAGGAACTCTCCCTAAGTATGAGCGACATGGAATAGCTTGATTGATCTATGGTATGCAAAAAGCATGATCACAATCTTTTATTCTCCACCACAGGCATTGCTTCAGGAAGCTGAACATTGGGAATGGCTTTTGGAATGAAATTGTGCCAAGAAACTGTTTGAAATTAGCTATTTCACTTTTGGGGAACATATATATAGTTTAATGGAATAGACAATCACATTCCAGTGCCTAGAAATGCTTGTTGACTCTGGTTAATCTACTGTTATAGACACAGGCTTAGAGGTTTAAAAAGTGAAACTAATCCCACTGACTGGCTGATTGAGATGTACTTCCCAAAGCTGCATATTATGCCACTGGAAACCTGGAACTTCACATAAATTGCACTGATTGTCTCATTAAAGGCACATAATGGGAGATCTACAGTGTTGTTATTCAGTGCTAAGGAAAAATTGTGTCATTATGCCTGACATTGACACGTATATGTCAATCATCAAACTAAGTCAGAGCAGTGACTCTGGACTCTATAAATATGTATCACAGAAGAAATACATTCATGGATATTCTCCTGATGCTCACAACCAGTTAAACTGTGAATTTCAACATCTTTCAGTATATCATCTAATATCAAGAGATAATAGCACATACCAAACCAATTCTGTTAAAATTCTGGTAATAACATGCAGACTTAATTAAATATTTAATATATTTTAAGTGGGTAATAGCACTGAAATATACATAACCTTAAGTTTGATAAAAGAATCCTATGTATGTTATCATAATATCTGATGCAGAACAATAAAGTCCACAGTTTGGAAGTAATATCAACACAGCACTGTGGCACCATAACATTTGCCTAGCTTTCCCAATATTATTTTTCAATATTTCCAGAGCAAAGATTAGGCTTCTCCCTTAAATGCCAGTTATCTCCTGAATCCTGAAAGACTTCTGTTGGACATTATGCACAAGGACTTTTGGGCTAGCCCCATATTACCCTTACAGCTCCAGTCCTACAACAATTATTCCCCTCTGAACTGAGATAATTATTAAGCTTACACCCTGGCATACTATCCTCACTAAATTTCCCTCAATATAAAGTATTCTTTTAAGAAAAATATTTTGTTGGTCTAAAAAGCTATTTAATTATACTGTATTATACTGGATGAATTCAAATGCATTATCATAAATGCTAGCGAGCTTTAGCATTGAATTTCCATACAGTTCTATTACTTGTGCCAAATATAATGAAGACCTTCCATTTTCAATTTTAAGTTTACAAGAGGAAAACACAAATGGACATATATATTTTATATCATATTATACCTTTCTCAATTAGCTAGTGAGAATACCCTTTCCTCAGACTGATAGTTCTTCTGAAGATTCTCTTTCCATGCCTACAGATAAGACTGTGTGCTTTTAAATTGATTTGTGCATGCACTTCAGAGCTCTGGCAAGGCACATTTTAAAAACTGCAATAGAATATACATCAATATTTAAACACATTAGATACTCTTGAACTTTTACCTTGAGCAGTTTTTTTTTTCAATTTGCATCAAAATGTATTTCTTTAAAGGCTGAGAAGGGGCTGGAACATGAAGATACATACTCTGAAAACAGTCATGCTTAATGCTTACTTTAAGGAACATTTTAACTAGATAAAAAAGTTTCAAGTTCAGTGCTTGAACTAAATGGAGTATTAAGTAAGTGTAATACATACAAGAAGCAGAAAGTAAGGAGAATTATTTTTAAGAAAGTTTAACCTTCCAAATTCTCTCAAAATACTTTGTAGCATTGCAAATCTTTTAATTGGAAAACTGCATTTCACACTTGTCTTTCAAAGTTTCTCTGTGAAGAAGCAGAGTTTATGTGAATATGAAAAATTAAAATCAGTTGAAATGCCCTCACCTGTACCCCAAGTTGCCTTAGCCAATAAAGTCTCCTGATGCTCTGGTATCTTGATGAGGACTGAGCTGCCTAAGCATCAAGAAGCCAAATTCTACCACTTGCCAAAAATTTTGCAGGCTACTCCTGGCACTTTCTTATCTTTCTTAATCTGCACATTGTAATGTCCGCTTGAACTGAAGGGGCTCTGGAGATGCCAGATTTCTTTGTATTGGCACTGTGTAGACATTATTCTTGGGACTCTCAGAGCTGAACATAAAAAAAGGAATTGGTGTTACCCGTAAGAAATGCAAAACTCAATATTGCTTGATATAAAATTCTCATGAAGCTTCACAAAACAAATAGATATATAGCATCAGGCATATATTGTTAAAACGAAGAATCTGAGTAGTTTTTGTAAGACTTGTGACAGCTACAATAATGCCAAATCGCTCCAATTTTTATTACCAATGCACTCAGCAAAAGGCATGTACTTCCTGTTGAAAGTTACAAGATGTCACTACCAGAGGTACTTTCCACTACCTCAAGACTAATAATACAGATTCTGTTTTATTTTCAATGAAATAAAGAGAGCTTCTGATTTAACTTGTACATCTCACAAACCCACAGAAGCCAGAAACATGAGAAGACTTTATTTCACTACTGATGCATACACACTTGAGCTGTAGCTGGAAGAGTCAATACAAGAATCTCAATTAAAAAAAAACAAACTACATTACACTGGCTTGCACTAACAATATTGTTAAGCTGTGCTTAAATCCCACTATCTGTAGTTTCTACAGTGATGAAAACATTGTTGTTCAGAATAAAGAACTTGAACAATATGTAAACTACAGGTCAAGATGCAGTAACAAGATGTACAATGCCTGAGTGCCCCTTCATCTCTCAGGGTAGTGACAATGGAAATTAACCTGTCACTAGCAACTGTCTTGGGTCTGTAAATTGACAACAACATTGTATCATTTTATCTTGGTATTGTTCTGTTGGAAACACATTGCAATTAGGTAAAGGATTAAAGATTTGCTCCTAAATTGCTAAAATATAAACCTGCCAGAAAAAAGAAGTCTTTATTTCACTTCTAATGTATTGCTTAAAATACAATTACTCTAAGGCTTGCAAATCGGCTAGAGGACATCTTAGAGTATTGCATGGGAAATCAAGGTCTGTACTCCACAATAAAATTAAGTATATGAAACTAATGAGCACCCTAAAAAGAGGGGGGTTTTTTACATTTATTTATTATTTTTCAGTTTAGTGACTAGTCTGATTTTGCGTAACATGAAGATCAGATTTATCTCTTTGATCTACAGGTCTGTTATCTCATCACAGAAGCCGGATGTAGGACAAGTTTATTAGCTAGTCTGGTCAATTTGTTTGAAGACACAGGACAGTTCCCCATAGCTTTTATGCAGCACTTAGGATCCAAATCAAAGGGCTTTCATTTTATTCACAACACGCATTATCTCTTAGCATTACAAATTTTCCCTGATACTCCTTGTCTCCTTGTTTTCAACTCTCTCCATTTTGTAGCAAACTCTGTACCTAACTTAATTTTCTTTGCTTCAGGGTTTAAAAGCTACTTAGTATAATATGGCTGTTCTCAGCCATATGATGCTAATACTCTCTGTAACTAAATTTCTCTGCTACAGTGAGCCTTACACATTTTGGGCTGAAATTTGTCATTGTTAGAAGTGGATTTCAAAGTAATTTAAGTCCTTAACCCTTTTAAAAAACCAGGGCAGTTAGAGATCTAATTAACTTCAATGATTTGTGATTTAGATCTTAGGGAAGAACTCTTTCTAAACGGCAAGCATAGGATTTGAAAGTTTTTTACTAAAGCCTGTCACATTCTGGGTGTACAGAATGAACTTTTTAGAGCAACACAAGTGTACAAGTGTCAGGTAATATTTTTTTAATGAAACCTTACACATAAAGTTAAGTTAGAAGAAAATCACTGGTATGTGTCAAATTAAAGTGGCGAAACCTCAGATTTATAAGGTGGATTTATATGAAGTTGAAAACAAAAACCTGACTTCACATTCTGGATGTGTTTGCTGAACAACTCCCTGCCATAAGTGCAGCTACTGCTTAAACACCCTACATTCTAGAATAAACATCAGATTGAACTGTCTTTGTTAGCACATTAATGCTCAAAAGATTAAGAGAATACAGGATTTTTGACTACGCTTGGAAAAGAATTACAAAATAAGGCTCACTTAAAAATGATGTGGAGGTGCAGGACTTCACCATTGATGATGCCAGCTAGAATCTAAACCTCCTGACAAATACACAGGAAGGTCACAAGTAAAGAGATGAATTCTGAATAAATTAAAGCGTGTGTAATTCCACCATGTACTAAGCAAGACACAAGAGATAGAACAAATATTTATATGACTTATCTATCTTTTTGATTGAAACTAATTTGTTTACTGTAATTTAGATGATTGAATAGAAGAACCTAGGGAAATTTGTTTGAGGAACCTCATACGTAAAGTACATAGCACTAGTAAAAATTTAATTAATTTTACAATATGAACTGTAAGAAATCAAATCTACACTGCAAAGCACATTTGGAAGTGATAGTACATCTTTCAAAGAATGTAAGTGCAACATCAATGCAAAGGGAAAAAAAAAACAAAGCTCAAAATACAACAATTTAGTTCAAAGAGCTCTCCTGCTATGTCCTCTTTCTGATGAAGATGGCCAGACCTGAACCCAGGCACAGGACCTTGCACTTGGCCTTGTTGAGCTTCATGACATTTGCATGAACCCACTCTCAAGCCTGTCTAGGTCCCTCTGGATGGCATCCCTTGCCTCCAGCATGTCGACTGAACCACTCAGCTTGGTGTCATTGGAAAACCTCCTGAGGGTGCACTAAGTCCCACTGCTCACATCACAAAGTTGTTAGATGGCCCTAGTCCAAATAGTGACCCCTGAGGAACACTACTCATCACAGTTTTTCCTCTATATGTGTCTATTTAAGATGGGAGTTTATTGAGAGACATAAGAGTATTTTAACCCTTCATGTTCTCCAAGCCAATGGTTCTCATGTTATGGCTCCACTGGGATCACATATAGCACCATAGCTATGGCAGAGGAGCAGGCAGTGAGTGTGAATAGGGCAGATAATGCCCCTTTGCCTGCTTGCAGCTCTCTTTCCTCATCACCTTCTTCAGATGAAATCTGGTTCCAGTCATCACACACTGGTCTATGACTGAGGCACATGGTCCGAGCTCCATCTCCATTGCCTCCAACAAGCTTGTGTTTCATGACAAAACTAAGGTTACCCACACCAATGTGCACAGGTAGCATGAGGAATCTTACTGACAACAGGCTCATAGACTCTTTGCGTGGTTACTGATGAGTATGACTGGACCTCCCCCAAAACACTGATAAATTTCTAAAACTTGAAAACCCCAGAGATTATTTGAACAAAAAATTCCAAACTTTTAAATAGAGAAAACTCTAAGCAATATGGGGAAACAGAGAAGGGTTGACAAGTACTCCACACTGCAGCATTGGATTGGAGACTGTTCTTACAGTCAAATCAGTGATCTTTCTCAAAGTTACAGCCACTTGGGATCTCTAGTGTTGCTGGCTCTCAGTTTCCAGTCTGCAAAGACTTCTCAATATCCATGAGATGCAGGCTTCCACCTGCAAGTGGAAATTCTCCTCTAGCCACACTCTCAAATCCTTTAAGTATTTTGCACCTTGAGCAAGCTCAGTAGCTCTAAAAAGAACATTTTCCCACCTCCTTCCTGAGGGTTTTAATACTCTTTCTTAAAGAAACTGGAGCAAACAAAATCAAAGTGATAACGGGACAGTAAGTGACTTTTAACTTGAGTCCCTGCACAACATACCCCTGTGTAACATCTATTTGTAATTAAACTGCTCGGTTGGAGCAGTATCTGTTGGTGGTAGGTCTGAACAACTCTTTTAGCACTGCATTTTCTTCTTACCATGTGCCAAAATAGGATGGCCTATGTCATATAAATTCAATTCTTTCCACACTACTGTTTCTGCTTCCAGCACTGAGTGCATCACATTAAGTGGAATTGTTTTCTTGCACTACAGCGTTGTCAAACATTTTAGCAACCACAAGTGTTATAATCCCATTTCATAGACTAAAAGCCTGTTCTGAGACACACAGCTTTCCATCCCTCAGAAAAAAATCTCCAGTCTTTCACCCCAAACAGGATGAAATGTCCTTTTTGTCCGTGAGTTCCTAAATGGCTGGCAAAAGATACCTTCACAGGTATGGTGACCAGACAAAACTGAGCCTGCATATCGGAGCCTGCATAAATGGCCCCATCTTGCTCAGACTTACTTGCAGAAGTCCCAAGCAGAAAAAGCCATCTTGAAGATGGCTTAGCTTAAGCTCAATGACAGCTCTTGCTCAAGCAGAAGCAAGTCTCAGGTCTAAGGAAAAGGTGGTGAGTACCAGCAGTATGTACTGGGGAAGAGATGAAGCACTACTGTGCTTGTAGCCCTCCAGCTGCTCAGCACTCTTGGAACAGAGCAGCATAACAGCACTGCCTCTGGTCCCAAATGGGAGGACGGTCTCTCAGCGCAAGATTGCTCCTACAGGAAAACAGGCTCAGTGGTGAAGAGTGCAGAGTGGGTGGTGGCCCTTAGAAGTTGAATAGAAGAGGAGCATTGCCAACCAGGCCCTGGCCTCAGCTGGCTGTGCTGCTTTCATTCATGGGTTGAAATCCAATTGCTTCAGCACTGCTCATCTCTGTCACTGGAAAGGTCACACAATGAGCTGCAGTTCCATTTAGAGCTGTACTATGAGCAATATATTCCCAGGCCTTGAACTGGAATGTATCACTAATACACCTCAACTAGAATTTGCTTGCCTCAGAGGATGCTGAAAATACCTTCTGCTCTGTCTTCAGCAGTGGGCCACTTTGTCCACTCTAAAAATCAGAACGAGAAGGTTTCTGACTTCTAACCCTATCCTTCTTGGTCCAGGTCAGCTCAGACCTAGGCCAGTGAGTGCACAAAACCTGAATGCCTTCTGACTTCAGAGACATTTCCCTCTGTGTTCCCACGTAAAGGCAACAGATTTGAGCAGGTCATACCTCATTTCTGCTCTTCATCCTGAAACTATGGTCTCTGTTTCACTGTATAGTCAGATAACACAAGTATTTAGTGATGATTAAACCACTTTTATAAGGTATCACCATGACTCACAGTGACAAATCCTATTACAAGGATTCAGTAAGAGAGAAACATCTATGCACCCACAGCCACTCTTGAAATCATGTAGTCCTGTGCTTTTCAACATGTAACCCATAATACAAGCTTAAATCACATCAATTCATTTAAAACTATTGGGTTTGAGTGATGATTTTTTTTACTCACTTGAAGAACTGGTCAAAAAAATTTAATCTTATTTATTGCTACAAATGCCACTGTGACAAAGCCCTTACACACTGCAGAAACATGCAATTTGATGACCAAATTGGTAAAAAGGTTCCTTGATTCCTCTGTAACATCATTCTCTATAGGTAAAAGAACTGCATAACACAGTACTACCTCCTAGCTCTGAAAGATGAGTCTAAATTCACATCATTGTCCAGAATCAGTAGAATGCCACAGAAGATTTGAGAATATCTTACTCCTCTTTCACTCCAGCATCTATTTTTCATTTTAACCACAAAATCTTTTAAAAAATACTGTTTCCAGCAAGTTCTACTAAGAAATAAAAATCACAATTATGAATTGTATGAGAATCATAGATTGTATGAGAACTTATCACAATTTCCTGTTTCTCGGAATATTTCTGGATATAAATCTCAACTTTTCTGAATAAACTGAAATAGGTCATACATGTATTTCATGCAGATGGTATGGCTGCATTAGGAAAGAATGATCCTGCAGACATTTAAGAAATTTATATTTGAAGAATAATGCACAAAACTAGCAACACAATGACACACATATAGGAAATTCCACTTCTGTAGCAGATTACTTCATACATTTTCCTCTGGCTTTCACTTATATTTTTAAAAGTCCTTTCATTCTCACAGACTGTCCTATAAATTCTGTTTAATTGATTTTATAGGCAATCAGATCTTACAGAAAGATGCAGGGCAATTCTTGCTGGAAGAAAACCAGAAAAAGTGAACTTGCTGCTGCGATTGAAATAATGTTGTGAGTGCACAGCTATTGCCTCTGGCTAAGCAACAGCACAAGCAAAGAAAAAGCATTACATGGTGCTAAAACGTGAATCAGGATTTTTCCAAGAAGTATGACATTTTAGATCTGCTCATGATCCAAAGAAATGCAGTATAACTGTCCTATTAACTTCAACAGGATAAGAAACAATTCCATTATTAGCAAAATCATATTCATGTCTTGAGCTAAACACTTACACACTTGCCTTCCCCTACCTTAGCTACCAGTGTAATACTGTTAATACTCCTCATGAATTGTATAATGGGAGAAAAAAGTGCATTTGTGCTTTAAACTTGAAGCTTATGTAATATGAATAAAAGTACTTCCAGTATATAATATCAATTTTAAAGTCACCTATGCAAAATGTTCAGTTTTCAAACAATTGCCCTTTTTATTTCTGCACCAGTTGACAGAACAATAACAGACACTGTAAAGTCTAAGTAATGTAACTGGAAGTATTATTTTGGGGTTTTGTGAGTCAATTGCACAGGAGAAAATTTTCCTTATGAATTTCACAGTAACTTTTCATGACAAATCATGCTGAGAAATAATTGTGACAGAAGGAAGGTACTGAAAGATACTGTTCTACCTTGGTAAGCCATTAAAAGGGTAGAGGCAATGAGTCAACATTATGTGTTAATGATGTATAAGATGACAAAGAAACTAGGCATAACAGATGTAACAGATAGGACTATATCATTTTGTACAGGGATAATCAAGAATAACGTGCTGATGCTGTGGTGAGAATCTGTTAAAGAACCTTAGAATCAGACTGCAATATGATCTGAAAGTGCTTATGATATCAAAGAGACTAATATTGGAACTGCTTCATTATGGGAGATTAAATTCCCAAGTTAATAATAGAATTTCCTCTCCGATTTATCATATGGCCAAATCCCTGGAAGGATACAATAATTGATTGTTCTGAAATTGCCCTTAACAATATTTTTATCATGACTTTGAAAGATAACTAATACTTGATAGAAGGATAGGTCAGGAGATTGACGCTGGCGACTACATTAAAAAAACTCTCAAAAAACAAGACATAGAAATAGCCCTGTAGCCCAGACTCTCAGCTACATATAGCAAGGTGAAAAACTAGGAGACTAAGTCGATGAAGTGAGTGGACAAAGAAAGGGGCTTCTGAAGTCAAGGAAGTCAAAACTGAGAAGTGTTTGTCTCTTTTCTTAGTTTTTCATTAACAGGTAGAAACAAAACAGTTTGATTAGCATGGCTGCTGATGGAGGAGGTACAAATAACCAATGAACTTCTAAAAACAAACACTCAGAGTAAACTACTCCCAAGCAAAAGTGTCAGTCTGAAATTGATTCACACAGAAAAGATGAATTTGCTCTAGTCTGCTCCAGCAACTAGAATCACTTCCCAGTACCATTCTCAGATAATAAAAAGCATGCCATCAAACTTGAACTTGGAGAAGCAGGGGAAAAATTGTAATGTGAGATTTTGGAGTCTTTTACTTAAATAGCATGTCCATTAGGGCCACATATATTTTGAATCATTCTCCATCTGCGGTCCTCACTGCCCAATAGTGTCTGACTGGCAATTTCAGTGACCCCTTAATGAATCTTTACATTACCAGGCAGTCAGATGAAACTACTCATTAAACTTTCCACAAAGTATCAAGCACCACCCATAAATTTTGTGAACATAAGCTATGCTCTGTATTCCT
Organism: Grallaria varia; assembly: GCA_013396735.1. Taxonomy (NCBI): domain Eukaryota; kingdom Metazoa; phylum Chordata; class Aves; order Passeriformes; family Formicariidae; genus Grallaria; species Grallaria varia. The sequence continues at coordinate 30,496 of VWZG01009657.1, forward strand.
GTCTCTGACAATGAACTTTCATCCGTCTAGGGATTCCGAAAGGCATAATTTGATCCATTGTTTATTTCCGGTAGAACTGGTTCATACATAGTCAAAATAATTTCACAACAATATTCTGCAATGTCTAAGATTTTCCTTTCATCTAGTATGCAACAATATTTAAAGGGTTTTTTTCACCCTCTTCTCCTAGTGTTCACAAATACTCTGTATATCTGGGGGAAATAGGCTTTTTTTCCCCCTCTCATTCTTTTGGGATTACTCTTTTTCTCTTAAAAATTCCGGGAGTCTCAAACTCTGACAGTCTTCTTAGGCTAGTATTTAATTTTTCTGAACATTCTCAAGCTAATATTTTGTAGTTTTGTTTTCACTTAACTTATTTCAAACTTGAGAAAATATAGCTTTATTAATTTTACTTTGCCATCTTGTATCTTAAAAAAAAAAAAACAAAAAAACATGAAACACAAAAAAAAAAACCCACAAAAAACCCCAGCAGACTAACAGATAAAATGATGTTGCAGCTACATGTTCCCAATTTGGCCAGCAGTGAGGCTGGCAGTAAATACACACAAACGTGCACATCACGTACTATACATGTGTGGATAGACATACATACATAGCTGGGCACACAGAGAACATTACCTTAGCAGAACACACTGGGCAAAAAGAGTAGCACTCCCACAAATGCAAACAGCGCAGATGGGCCAGTCCTGTTCCTCCCCTCCATCTGCTCATTGCTGAAGTCAGCTGGTGAAATATACACAAAAGTGAGCAGACAATGTGGATGGTTCCAATAGCTGGCCTTAGACACTCAAGTCTACCCAGTAGCTTTGCCCAGATGTCTGGAGTGTCCCTACCTACCTGCACCTGAACATACAAGAGCCTGACATTTGCAGGCCAACTGCTGCCAGTGGTACTCAGATTTGTCATTAGACACGCATACAGGCACAGAACATACATGCTGCTCTCCCTTAACAATTATCACCAGTAGATTGTCCCGACTGATGATCTTTGCCATAGCTGACCTTCAAGTCCCCTTGTCTTCCTGGGAGCTGTCATACATTTATGGTCCCTGCAGCAGCTAACTCTCACATCTGCCTTTGCTATCTCCCTCGTGCTGCACACAGTCAGCACTTTTCCACATAGAAAAAGAAGAATAGGGTTTAAAAAGAAGATATGACAGTACAATCACAATCACAGAAGATAAATATGCTGGTCAGCCATCTGCTCACAGTCAACTGGCCCCTACATTTTCTTTTCTGTCTATTTTCATGTACTTGTTCTTTCTTGATCTACCTTTATCTGTCCCTTTCTCTGCATTTATTCCTCCGTGTGAGAACTCCATAATCAGCTTCCCACATTCACACCATGCCCTTAAAATATCCCATAGTAATTTGTACAACCCACTTCCCCACCAAATTTCTTTCTGTCCCATACTGAGTCCTATAGCCCTGTAGCAGTAATTCTCTGCATTCTGCAAGGCATTCCAGGATAGGAGTTTCTTTGATGGAGTCCTCTTGGTTGGTCACATTGGGAAATGGGGCTGACTGTTCTCCTGTGATAGCCTTAAGAGCAAGACAAAAACATTCCTCTTAATGTCACTAGTCATCTGACCCTTGATGGGTCTTTTTCTTTGTTTATTATGACCAGACATTAAACATAAAACACCATAAAAGCTAAAAGCATTTCAGACTAACTGTACAGTTGGAAATATCAGCCAGAGAATCACTGAGAGAAAGCCTTTGATCACTCGTTTTCAGCCTTCAGAGAGAAGTTGGAGTGTAAATGCCAGAGAAACTTGTATTTTCATTTTATTGCAACTGACTGAGTATAAGAAGCAAAAAAAAATTCTGCTTTCCCTGGAATTATCAGGCCTGGTTAACGCCTGTCCTTGATTAACACATAGCAAACAAAGCTTGCTAGAGTTTGATTTTTTTTTCCTCAACAAAAATGTAATCAAATTTATTTAGAGGGAAGCAGAAATTTGCACTCACATCCTTTTCTCTCTCTCAATAAGAAGTTCAACATTAAAAGCAAAATTACAGTAAATGAAGCTACTTATCCCACAGCAAGAAAATTACTGGAACAGGCAATAACTAAGCATGCACTCACTATCTTTCACATATATTATAAAGCCATTGGCCAGGTGAAAAAAAGAAAATAAATAAAATTGAATGAGGGTAAAATTATCCGTGATTCCCTAGGTCATGTAGCACCTGTATATGAACTCAGAGAGAATGGCAGGCAGAATGAAGTCTGCATGTGCTTTGCCTCAGCAGCCTGCAAAGCCCTTGACAGCCAATCAACAATCAGTTAAAAATATATACATTGAAATCAGCCAGTTATATACATTTTCTTTCTGTTTGGTTAAAAGGACACTCTCCTCTGGTTAGTGCTACTTAAGTAGGCGGAGCACATAGGGAGAGGCTACACTTTCCTCAGCCATTTTTACCTTCCTGACAACTTCCCCACTGTGATATCTTTGTCCTAGAGGATACAGTCCAACAACTGCTAAAAGAACTTTAAGCAACTCATGGACTCATAAAAAGCTTGTCTTAAAAGGATCTCTGAAGGTCACCTAGTTTGATTTCTACTTGAAGAGAAACTATCCACAGCATTAGGTCAGATCAGTCATGGCTTTGCCTACTGAAGTCTTGACGATTTCTGAGGAGGTGCTGTGACATCTCTCTGTAAACTGACATAGTGCTGTACCTATCTATCTGCACCCCCATCCCTTCATCTTGGCTAGTAAAGAATAATATCTAATATCTAAATGTGCTAATACCTAATTCCAAGCTGAAATTTATGGCCATCATCTCATCACTTCTCCTGCTAATGCTGACAAATGTTTGTCTATGACCTTTGTAGCTCCTCTTCAAGTGTCTGTCAATTACCCTTAAATAAACCTGCATCAATTTAAACTTCTCAGCTTCTTATTCCAGGTAATCTTTTCTTGATTCTAATTATCTTGATATTTCACTACTGTATCGTCTTGGGTTTCCCAACAGTTTTTGAACTGGGAGATTAAAAGGCAGAGGAAGTATTGCATATGCAACCTCAGTAACACTGAACAAAAAGAGATAATAACTTCTTTTGATCTGTTAGCCACAGTAATGTAGCTCAGTATGCAGTCTGTCTTCTTCAGTGAACACTGTTCACTCATATTTGATTTGAACTCCAGTACTTTTCGGCAGGGCTGCTAACTCACCAGTGAGTGCACAGCTGCATGAGGTTATGTTGCCTGAGGTGTAGAACTTTGCATTTCTCCTTCCTGAACTACATGAGCTTTCAAGTGTCCTGACCAACCTGCTGTTGTCTATGTGTCAAGATAAGGGTACATTAGAAAAACAAAAAATGACCAAACTACACACACACAAAACCACTTCATTTTTATCTTCTCATACACAATTCAAAATATTGGGCTAAATTTCTCTTGGTGTCTATGCAGAAGGCCCGTGGCCTAGTCAGAGCAGCTGGTCAGGAAGTGGTGTTGTGTAACCATCTTGCAGCCCCATATCTGGGCCTTCACCATAGCAAGATCTACCATTGCATTTCAACTACTAAATATCTTACTGACTCCATTGATGCAGCCCTGATACCTGTAACATCTTGCTAGAGGCAAAGTACCCTGCTATGCACTATATCCGTTCTTCGTGAGGAATAAATTCAAATTTTGGTACCCAAATCTCACTGAAAATCAACAGTGAGCAGATTTTAAATAGAACACAGGCACCTAAATAAGTCTGGCAACTTAGTTCTTATTAAGAGGATTGTGGTCAACAGCTCCGTATCCTGATGGACGTTGGTATCAAGCTGTGGACCTGTTGGAGCAAGTCCAGAGCAGGGTAATGAAGATAGTTAGAGGCATGGAACACTTTTCCTACGAGGAAAGGCTGAAAGAGTTGAGGTTGTCCAGCCTGGAGAACAGAAGGCTCTGGGAAGACCTAAAAGCAGCTTTCCAGTACCTAAAGGGAGCCTATAAGAAAGCTGGAAACAAATATAACTCAGAAAAATGACAAAATTACTTGCAGCCTTCTCTCAAAGAGTAAAATATTTTTTCTATGCTGGCAGAATCCATCGGAGCCAATTCCAAAGGAAAAAGGCATTATAATTTTTGTCATGCTGTAGAAAAAAAGAGGATTTTGTCATGTTGTTAGTTATAAGTTTTAAGACTCTCCAATGACATTGAAAATCAATGTACATTGTTTCACCTTTTTAAAGGTCTCATATCTTCTATTCATTTAAAATCCTATTCAAGTATAGGACTCATGGGATAAAATACCTATAAAATGATAAAGATTTAACCTAAGAATAATATTTTCAGATAATTCTTGTATCAGAAGAAGTATCTTAATTCCTTTCTCTTCTTTTAACCTCTTCAGAGATTCCGTTCATACCCTTAATCTATGAAATGGTACAGTAAAACGCCATGATTTTCCTCTTAGATGACCTGTATATTTCCCATTTTTACAAGTTGTAGCATCATGACTCCTTATGGAATGTGGATGACTGGATTTTGAATGCAAAAAGAAGCTCAGAGTGACATAAACTGATGGCTCATACTTCATGTTTCTTACAACTTTGACAACATCTAATGTATCTCTGCTCTGCCCTTCCTTCAGCTGTGACCTGGCATATCTCTGAATTCATACCTTTATTCCATAGCTTGCAAGGAGAGAAAACCTACTCTGACTGCATCCTAAATGATGCAAACCATACAGTTATGTCCTTTAGAACACTACCAGATCCATAAAGTCAGTTCTGAACTACAACTAAACGAAACCAAACTTGCAATTTCTATCTCAGCAATGACTCAAGCAGGTAAAAGGTCAATAAAGAAACTCCATTTAATCTTCTGTTGTATCCCCAAGTTTCCTTTAATATGGCTTAATATTGTTTGGTACTGTATATACTGAAGATTATGGAAAGAGGTCAATTAATGGTTTGCACAGGAATTAATTAATATTAATGAAATTTGCCTAGATGTATATATGATAGTAGTTCAAATGGGGTATCAAAACTGACAGTGTAATTTGTCAAAATCCTGCTACCTAGTTTTGATATTGATGATAATACACAGTGCAACCCTTAGATGTCAAACCTGGAAAATACAGTTTTTCAGTTCAGCTGTGCCCTACCTGAACCACAACTGATGCTCAAGCCTTGTCACTTATACCAGCCATGTTAAAGTCAAATAATTTCTAAGCATCATTGTGTGCAACAAAGCTCTTTGTTTCATAGTTTTGTGCCCACATTTACACTACAAATTTCAGCATAGAAGTGCAGCCATTTGGAAAGGCAGCGCTCACAAAGCAGCTGTCATTCTTGGGGAGTCAAATTTGCATTGTATTTACAACTTAAATTAAAAAAAAATTCTTTCTCTATATTGGAGTCAAGGAATATCTGTGTTGAATTTTGCTTGAACAGCTGAGGAAAAAAAAAAGTTTGAACAGGTCTTTATCTTTCATGTTTTTCTTAAATAGAACCTGAGAAAAAAATTCAGGAATTTTACCACTTTTCATGCCCCTTCTTAAACAGACACTAAATGATTTAGTAAAAAGAGTTCTCTATTCTCTCCCTTTGCGTGCATTATCTTTCAACATAAATGAGATGTCACCTTTAAGGTTCAATTATTGCACTGTGTTACTATAGCAACTACTAGAAAAAGTCTATTAAACAACCTTCAAAAAAAAGTACCCTATTTCATTTATAAACACTCTATAAAATGAAGCAAAAAGACCTTCTTATTTTAGTTGTTAAATACCTGATGTTAACAACTGTATAAAGCAATAAAAGATCATTGCTTGTATCATGAAGCTAATGCTGCCTATAGAGCTCAGGGAAGGACAGTCAAGGTTGGAGTTAGGGCAACATTCAGATGAAAGAATAATTCTTCGTTAAACTTTGTGATTGAAGACCTCTTTGAACTTAAACTATTCTGTAATGTAAAGTGGTCACATTTCCAGTCATGGAAAACTGACACAGTTTCACTGAATTCAACGGAGCAAAGCCAATTTGCACCTGCCGAGGCCCTTCATGTTGTATGAGATGAATGGTACTTTCGTTCAGGATGAGAGAACTTTTTGATCATACTCTCTGAAGTGAATGGGCAACTCTGAAAGCAAGAAGATGGCAAATGTTTAAATCAATATTAACCCAAGAAAAATTGAATGTGGTTCATAACATTTTTCCATTGAATGTTCAAGATGAAGTCCCTGTCCTGACATTGATAAGTGCACATCTACGCACTCAGTTTTCAGAGTGTGGTCTAAAATTTTTTATGTCAAGGACTATTTTTGAATACATATTTTAAAAAGCAAACAAACAATTACGTATTTTATATTTTATTTAGAATTTATTATATTCATCCTAGAACCAACATTCTTTCTAACGGGTATTGGACTTATTTTTATGTCTTGCTGCTGAAATATCTTTCTTCTGAAGCAGAACCTATATAGGAAGTGGGTTTCAGGATCAGCTATGGTTTTTAATTCCAAATATACAGTACTTCAATTACAGATTTGGGATAGGTTTTCGAACTGCTTGTGCATTCCAAGTCCCATGCAGAACTTTCCAACACTACCTTTGTTGCCCAGAATCAAGGAATAAACTTTTGAGACAATATTCCTATAGGTAAAGAAGAGAGCAGTTCTTTAATGAAAGCTTTCAGGTGCATGAAGTATGCATATGCACACACAGTCTAGGTTCTTACAAATTTATGATACTAGTTAATTATCGTATCTAATGGACACATCCAACTCAAAAACCTTTTGTCCCTGGTACCACCCTCAGAACTGCTCCCCTGGAGTGCCTCCAAGGGTTCTGGGTCTTCTATCTTGTTTTGGCTATAATATGTCTTGATATTCCACTCCAGGTGCGCTTGTCCCAAACATGATGTCCTTGCTGCAATCTTGTCCATTGAAAAGACCATTTAACAGAAATTCAGGAATGTGGCGCAAACCACAAGAAACTGTTAGAAACTGTTAGCTGCTACCTCAAGTGTGAGAAACTGTACAGCTGTATAAAAATTTACAAGTATATAAAACATTAAAATCTACAAATAATAAAAATCCTAAGGCCCAGGAAAACACAAGCATATAGACATCTACAGATGTCAAAAGTGATTAGGTTAGATTCCATGTACTCTGTTCTTTTAATTTTCAGGTTTCTTCCCCTCTTAGAAACGGTGGAATGAAATCTAAAGCAAGAAAAAGAGAGCTGGGAGAGTGTTCAGGAATTTATCCAATTTCACCTTCTGCTTAAAACTGTTTGCAGTCTTTATCTTTTTTTATAATGTTCCTTTTTTTCATGTATTGGCTTGATCTAAACACAGCTGAGAGGTGATAACATTCTTTCTTTTTCTTTTGGTTACAGTGTTGAAGATAGATATGGAATTGGTATCTAAAAATTTAAAATGTCAAAACTTCATTAAGAATGTATTTTCTCCTCCAACAAGAAATTGGTGCAAAATTCTTGGTCACAAAAATAGACAGGTGATTGTTATCAAAGCAGCCAGTTGGGAAGAAGAATGTTTTACATTCACAAGTCTATAGACATTAAGAAAGACAAAAGGTCTGACATGAGCCTCTAACAAACACAAAAGCACAACAGAGTGGGGTCAGGAACAATGGATGGAGAGAATGCTTTCTGAAATTTAAACACACATGGTGCTTTTCCAAATGTATTACTGCTTTCTTCTAGTATTGTCACTCACTCAAAATTTTCTGGCTGCCATTAAACCTTTAAAATAGACTACACCAATGTCTCACTGCTGAAACACAATAGGAGCTAAAAAAAAAATAATAAAATTCAGCATTAAAAGACTGGCATTCTGTTCTGAGGGTTTAGTTATACACAAATTGAAATTAGAGAAGCTAAAGACTCTAAACCATTGAACAATCTTACAGCTGAGATTATAGCTCCTTCAAATTCAAACTGGCAAAACCAAAAAGCTATAGAAACTTCTTTTTCTAGATATTTAAAACCACATGGTCATATTTTCATTTTTAAATACACAGTCTTCTGGAATTTCAACCCATTGAAAATTTTTCTGCTGTTTCAAGAGAAAATTCTAAAAACATATTTATGTTCAGAATCTCCTAAGGAATATGAATGCCATAGTTTCCACAGTTCTTTCTACAGGACTTGATTTTTCTATCTTGCTATAGCAATCCTTTTAGACATTGTTTTACTTAAACCTTAAAAATTGTTTATCTTTAAAGTAGGTCTTATTAATCTAAATTTCATTTCATTATAACACAATAATATTTATCTCTATAGCCTTGCTATTTCCTGTTAAATTCAAAAGAGGAAGCAAAACATTTTCCTGGACAGCAAGCAATATTCAAATTTATGCAACCAGACCAGCTGTAGTGGAAACTGCAGGAGACCATCTTTAAACTAAGTGAAAGAAATGAAGAGCCAAGAAACAAAGTAAGCAGGAAGGAAAAAAAAAAAAAAAGGAAACAAAACACCAAAGAATAGAAGATTGGGATAACCAGAGGGGTTTTTTTAACAAGATGTGTTGTAAGCAGATGAAGACTTCAGTATTGACAAAAACAGAAAAGAGACTGCGTTAAGGCGACAATCAAATACGACAGAGCTCCCCACAAACTGACCAGAGCAGGTAAGGTTCTGTTCACTGAAATTTCAAGTCATATGTACAATCTCCAGTCTACATAGCCCAAGTGATTTCTATTATTATCCTACATGACTAAATTAAAAACCCCACAATAAATCAAAAAACCCCTCCCCCAAAAACCCCAAACAAACAAACAAACAAAACCCCCTTACAGAACCTACAAAACCCTTACAAAATTTTGTTGCTGCTGGAAAACTCACATACTACCAGGCCAAGTGCTCCTCCATAATCTTGCAGGTTGGTACATACGTGAATGTCAGGGGGAGTCCTGTCTCATTCACAATTTTGTCAGAAAAGGAATTATGATTAGGTAATTAAAAATTTCAATAATGCACCTGTGTACATTTTGAAACTGAAAGTCGCTCTGACAATCTTAATTCTGTTATTTCCTGCCTCTTGCATGCTATAGTTTTTAAACTTCATAGATAAAATTCCATAGTTGTTGTTTGGTATTTTTCATTATATTTTTCCAAACAATCTAAAAAAAGCAAGACAAGTAAATGGATTCTTAAAAATACATAGACATCTATATATTTCAAGTGTTTTATAAATGTTGTTAGCAGATTTTGCCTTTGCTGTATGGTGTAATCTGCAAAATCAAAGCTCACTCCACAGCTCACTTTCTATTCAGGTTCTGGTAAATTAGGCAAATGTTTCAGCATGCAAAACTTGTTGGTCATACAACACTTTAAAGACGTAGCATTTATTTACAATAATCTGTATTTTAAATACTTAAAATACTTTTCAAGCTATTCTAATAGTGTCCTTCTCTTTTATAACCAAAGGAGGCCATGAAAAAAAATTATTACTTTTTATATGGCCTGATAACCAAGTTTGAAACAGTTCCTTATTATGTGTAAGATAAATGCTTAGCAGATAGAGTTTATTAAAATTAAATACTTACATTATAAAAAGAAAGTTGCTTAATAGAGGAACAGATGGCTAATGGGCTGTGACTAGCCACAAATGGATTGTGAATATTACAGCAAGAATCTATCAACAGATAGGAAAATGATTCTGGACAAGGACTGATTGCCTGGAGTCAGTACACAATCTAATTTTAAACCCTTTCATTTTGATTTTTATTTTTTTTCTTTCAAATAACATGAACAATATGATGGAGTCACTTTGCTAGGAACAACTGAACAGAACTGACAAATTCATAATGCTTCGGACCATGAAATCTCAATTGGTCCAATCATAGATACATTTATCATGCCTGTAGAGATGTTATTATAGTTACAACTTATAGCTTCTCCCACTGTGATAACTGCTCCTTGGAAATTGGCAAGTTTTGCAAAATAATCCACTCAAATTTCTTCAGAAGATCCAGCACAATCATTTTTTTTTAATCAGAAGGCTCTTCTGTAATTTAATTTTTCTTCTTAAGTATATGCTTGAGAAGCACTTGAATAGATCTTTTAACATAGAGCAGTCCACCTAAAAGCTTTGTTGTCTGTGTTGCAGTTTTTTACACCTAAAGGTCAAAGCAAAGGTAATGACTAAATCCACACGTGACCACTGTATGAAGAGCTCTCTTCTAGATAATAAACACCAGTCTCCTTTCCTCCTATAAATTTTTGTTATTTTTTTTTTTCCTGTGTTGGCACAGGAAGCCCTGACTACTTTCTTTTTCTTTCTTTCTCTCCATTCTTAGCATAGCATAACATACAGAAGCTGTCCAGGACAATATAGCACAAGACACTCACACTAAATTAAACAGCAAGATTAACTCTAAATACTTATGTGAATTTATTTAAGCTTAATTGGACTCAATAATTACTGGTCCTGCCTCTTATTTTAGAGTTGTAAGAAACTACTAACGTTGTTTTTAATACACAGGTAAACAGAAGAGTTTCTGTAATGGAAATAAATTCCTCGTTGGAATAAATACTATATAACAGAGGAATATCTCACCTTCAATTATCGAATTCCAGAGATGGAGAATCTACCAAAATCATACTTAATCAATGATGCACAGTTAAAATGGATCTCATCCTATTTTTATTGCACTTCTACTCTGTGTAAGTCTAACTTTANNNCTACTCTGTGTAAGTCTAACTTTAACTTTCATACACGTGATCTTACTATATTTTATTTGCTATCTAAAACATTAGTTCATCTGTTCACCCTGAGCTACCTGTAGACTGATCACCCTGCACTTCTCTCTCAGAATAAAACCCACAAAGTTCAAGCTCACCACATCTTACTTTTTTTCCTTTTTAACTCATACCTCTTCTCTGTACATTCTAAAATTTCT
>VWZG01009660.1:18295-39915 GCA_013396735.1 Grallaria varia
ATTTCTATTTTAATATTAAAAGTATTTTTCTTCTGAAGACCAGAAAATAGATTTTTAAAAGCTATAAAACTTTTACAGTCATAAAATTATTTTTACCCAGAAAATTCAATGACATTCTTACTGAGAGATTGTTTCTATAAATCATGACTTTTTAAATTGAAAACTGCCACATGAAAGTTTGTGACTATTTCCATTTATATTTCTTTCAGATGTCTCAATATGCAGTACTTCTAAGAGATGCAAAGAAAGAACTTGCATGTCAGTTGACATTTGCTATATTAATATAGACATCAGCTGCTTCTCATAAATCTCAGCGTATATATGTGAAATATACACTGGTAACATGACATTTTTCAAATGGCATAATTATTACTTAATTTAATTATTTAGTTATCCAAGAAAATGGGATTTGTTCTAAAGACAGGTGCTTGCTTCCTGGCTTCTGCAATGCTTCTGTAACTGTTGTGGGCAGAAGAACTCCCTGATATGATACTTTGCAAGGCAATTTGTTATATTTGCCTTCTGTAGTTCTCTATAACAAGTTGTTTGATGTTTCCTGACAGGAAATAATTTCTTTCAGTGTGTCAGAAAGTGAGTAATTTAAATGACTCTATGTATTCTCAGTACACATTAGAATTGTCATAATTCCTTTGAAAGTCTTGGTGTCTCAAGGTTGTGGTTTAAAGAAAGATTATCTTGCTTCCTATCCTTTCTCTTGCACTAGCTGGGGAAAAAAAAAAAAAAGTAAAAAATAGAGGATAAAAATGGAGCCCAGCCTTGCTATGGCTGTCACCTTCTCCCCAAAATATCTCAAAGCTGAGCCGTTATGATTACTTGCTAAATGTACAAGAGTGTGCTAAGTTCCTGAAGAGCACATCCTAAGTTCTCAGTATGGAGAAGTTCCAGATCTTTTGACATTGTCAGCAGTCAGATATATATATATACCAAAAGTGCACTATCCCATGCTGCTCTTCAGATGGAAACCAAACATGCAGACAGAGAAGGAGACACAGGACTTCTAATGACTTATTGTACAAGCTTTTTACAGCATAATGTATTTGAAAGCCTGAAACATTTGTTGCACTTGGCAAGTATTGTGGAGAAATCCCAATAAATATTGAAATACATAATTGGACCATGGTCGGGAAGTTACTATGTTTCCAAACTGCATGTAAAGAAATTTAGAATCTGATGAGATTAATTTCCTTTGGCCTCCGTTTTTACAGTTATTTTAAGTTTCATTTATTTTTAATGAAATAAATAAGGCGGAATTGATTTATGGTGTATTATGTATCTATGCTTTACATTTTTCAAAGTTTAAAATCCTTGAGGATAAGACAATCAAAAATACTGCAAAAATTTTCAGTGAATTGCTTCCAGTACATGTGTCAGGCACTAAAAATAGTAATAATTCTTTATTAATCACCGTCCCTTTACAGTCTCATAGAGGACTGACACTATTTCTCTCCATCGCGTTTTCAGTTCAACTGCTACAATGTTATCTTACAAACTGAACATTGCAATTAGCAGTTGCTTCACAAACCCTCTTCCAAACCGCCTCCCCCCCAAAATACAGCTCGAACTTTTATTTTATTCATTCTTGCAAATTGGCATCTATAAATATACCTTACTTCTTCTCAATAAGTGTTGTACAGTTATTGACAAATTATGAATAAGATAGCTCTTTTGTAAAACCTTTTAAGAAATGTGTTTTAAAACAAAAAATGGAAAAACTTTTTTTTTTTTTTTTTAAGAAAAAGCTCCAGAATTGGAATTGGTTGATATTTTAGTTATGCATGTGATTCAAAAGTTTGCTGAATCAAGTCTTGAGGAATAATGACTGGATGTAGTATCCCATTATGACAGAACGGTAAGTAAATAGGGGGTTATCTCTGAAGCTCATGAGAATGGTAACAGTTCCTGTAAGAGCATGCTGTTGGTGTGCAACAGCCTCAGGAAGTCTCAGAGGAGGATGTGTCAGATGCTAAGAGTACCATGTACTGGGCAAATTCTGAGGGCAGGAAACATCCCATAGAAAACTATGACATGTATGAAACCTTTGGATATTAATTGGCCTTTAAAGTCTAGTTTGAGATGTTCTGTCTGTATGAAGTAAATCAGCTTCACTTTCCAACATAACAAACGTGCAGAAGGGAAAACCTGCCAGTGGAGTTGCTATGAGACATAGCATTTTTGGTATCTGAAATACATTGAGATGTAGAATCAAACTAAATATTCTTGACATTTAGATGAATAAAGGCTTTAAAAATCAAGTATATAGCTAAAAGGAAAAGTATATATGTAATGCCATTTTCTTAAAAATTAGGTCTATAAATGACTGCATTGTTGAGTTATATATGATTTAAAATATTTAATAGCATTTTGTTTCCTTTAATGCATTACGTAAATTTTATATGAAACTTAATGAATTATTACATAAGTTAAGGTATTTTAGTGCAGCTCCTTAAAAAGTAAAAAAGTTAAACAGAGATTTCTCCTAGAGCGCACAATTTTGGAGATGAGTAGTTCCTTGAATGGACCTGAGGTACTGACACACCTGCAGATGTCCAAATTTTTACTGATGCTTTTATTCTAAAGTCCATTAGAAAAATACCTCCTAGGACAAGACTATCCTTCTTGCCAAAATTTCTTTTTTTTTTTGCTTCTTTTAGGTATCCATGACATACAATGAACAAAATTTCATTCTCTCATGTTCTGTTCATCTGTTCCTAAGTTACCAGAAAAGGCTCATTCACAGAACAAAGTGGAACTTTCTGAAACACTGGTTCAGCTTTTTCAGTAGCTCTGACGATGAGATAAAATGTGCCAGTGTAAAAGTTTGGGTTGGCTCCCAGGCAAACCCTCAACAGCCCGGGACAGCCTTCCCCCCCTCACCCCCACACCAAAAAAAAANCCCAAGGAACCCCAACCAACCCCAATGGGAAAAGGGGAAAAGGGAAGGGGAAAAAAGGACAAAAGGGGTAAAAACACAATAGATACACACAATCGAAACTCAGGGAATAGCTTAACAAAATAGCTAATACAATGAACTCTCACCACTTCCCTTGCGAACAGCAAATCTCTTCCTTCTGACACGACTGGGACAGAGCCCTCGGTCCAGGCCTTCAGCCCACAGAGATAAGCGAGGCCTAAACACTGGGAGCTGCTGTCGCAGAGCTGGTGAGTGGGAGGAAAGCTGAAACCCAAGAGAGAGAGCCTCCCCCTGTTACCTATCTTATATGCACCTGATTACGTGAGGGAAATAGGATGGAATACTTCCTTAGTTTTTGACCCCAGCTGTTAAGGAAGGCCTAAAGAACAACAAACCTCACCAAAGCCTAAAATTTAAACTACCACAGGCAGGAATTCCTGCTGTATTGAAACCCAGAAAACACAGGGTCTAATGCTGAAATCAAGAAAGCAATAATGACGTCCATTGCTAAGAATTATATCCATTTTTAATTCTAGTTCAAAACCATCCTTAATCTTAAAATATGAGGAAAAGGATTTTCCTCTGCGCTTTTCCACAAAATGTTTCTGCATAAAATGTTATCATCAATACTAGCATGCTGTAGGAGACCTAGTGACATCAGGCAGACAAAAGATAGGCTTTTCTTTCAGTTTTACTGTCTAATGCAGGAAAAAAAGAGAGGAAACTCAAGCTTTTTATTTTATTATTTTTTTAGCTTGAAAAAGGTTTTGATAGGACATTGTTCCTGTAGAATCTGAAATAATACGGGAAAGCTTTATAGTATCAGAGCAGTGATCAGTATAAGGCATTGAGGTCTTCCAATATAGATTCTCTGATGGCTGAAGTCTGACTTTGCATTTATGGGGTCTTCTAGTCTAGAAATATACACTTGCAAATCAAGTTTCTATTTTCTCCTTTTTTTTTAATTTTAATTTTTTTCTTTTTTTTTCTTTTTTCTTTGGGATAAGCTGCTCAAATGACTAGATTGCTGTGAGAAACTGGATTTGTATTTCATTGGGTTATTTATTGAGTCGGAACAAACTCTGTATGTGTGGGAGGGGGCCAGGCCTCCAGTATTTTTTTAGCTTGAAAAAGGTTTTGATAGGACATTGTTCCTGTAGAATCTGAAATAATACGGGAAAGCTTTATAGTATCAGAGCAGTGATCAGTATAAGGCATTGAGGTCTTCCAATATAGATTCTCTGATGGCTGAAGTCTGACTTTGCATTTATGGGGTCTTCTAGTCTAGAAATATACACTTGCAAATCAAGTTTCTATTTTCTCCTTTTTTTTTAATTTTAATTTTTTTTCTTTTTTTTTCTTTTTTCTTTGGGATAAGCTGCTTAAATGACTAGATTGCTGTGAGAAACTGGATTTGTATTTCATTGGGTTATTTATTGAGTCGGAACAAACTCTGTATGTGTGGGAGGGGGCCAGGCCTCCAGTATCAGGAGGCACATGGCCTGCAGCCCAATACTTTTGTGGAATATTTTCCTTGGTTGTGTGTTACTCTTGTAAACCTTTTGCCAAAATGCCTTTTTTCTTGCTAAATTAAAAGAAGTCTCCTGGGAAATGCATGTGGCATGTTCTCTTTATATGGATTCCAGATATTAAAGAACTAAAGGCTTTGCAAAAGTTCAGTTGAATGAAATCTTTTGGAGCCTTAAATATAAGTAAACTGCCTGGGCAGAGTGTGGTTTGACCTGGGGTTTTACAACTGCTTATTCTGCCAGAAATATTTTTGGTCCTTATTCTGCATTTTATATTTGAATGTTTTCCACCTGCCAGTCACAGGATCTTTAAGAACAATTGCAACCTCCAAACTTTCTGGAAATCTCATAGCTCTGATCTCTTAACATGTGTTGCTGCAGAGAGAAGACAGAATAAATCACACAAAGCAATGTTTTGTTTTATTATAGCTACAGTGTTGCCAGATTTTTTTAAAGCGTGGCTGTCCACAGTGGAAGATGATCCAGTTAGGGACCATTGCAGCAAACCAGTGGACTGGAGGGAATGGACCTGAGGGCGCTGAGGGACCTAGCTGCCATCACAAGGTGGCTGTCATCATCTTCAAGGGTAACTGGTAACAGGGAGAGGTCTCTGATCCTGTGATATCGATATCATATGATAACATATGATATTAGGTTATAAGTTGCTTGGTTTTATCTAAGAAAAAAAGGTGATTGGCTGTCACCATAGCCCCTCAGAAGGCTCGCACAGCCATTTTCTGATTAGTTGTGAGGGATGATTGGAGGTACAGAGTTTCAACTGGTCCCAGCCCTGCCAAACCAACGCATAGTAATGGTTTGCCCATGGTAAAGCCATATGAGCTGCTCTTGATATGTTCTTGTTTCTCATGTGCTTGGGCAAGATTTCCTAGACAATTTAGCCCATAATATCACCAGAGTTTGAGGTGAGTCTGCCTTCTTGTCCATCCTAAAAAGGAATGTGAGTGATGTCTGCCTTTTTAATTTTTTCCCCAGGCAGGAAAGGCAGACATTACTCTCTGATGCTCCTGCTTTTAAATGCCTTAGACTTTTAAAGCTTTGCTTTTAAAAGACACAACAGTGCCTTAGGCTCATCTTTCAAGAAACAGCAAGTCTTTTTCAATAGATGCAATAATTATATCTTGTAAGAAGAGTAATCAGAGTTATGATTAAAGGTTCAGATCACTCATTTCAATGAATACTGTTTGCAATAATTGAAAAACTGCTAATAATTGAAGACACAGAAACATACAAGAAGAAAGGCAACTGTAACAATGTTTCCAAATATTTGATTGAATGATAGGTTTTCTTGGATGCTTACAGTATCGAAGACGGGGGAAATGTATGAAGAACATAATAATGCATATGTTATTTTTAATTATTTTTAATAATTTATTCAAATTACATATTCTGTATTGACTTCTTGCCTCCTTATCAGCTATCTCTGTCATCCTCATATATATTTCCTGAAAACAGCTGTGGGTAGGAAGAAAGCCTTTAAATTAAGCTTGAAACTGAATTTATGCATACAAAGAATAGTTGTTGCATCTATGTACTCGCACCAAGTCACATGCCCTAAATAGAACAAGTTGTAATCAATAGGACCAGTCTCAGCATGTACAGTTCATGTACATAATCATAAAACTGAGATTAGAATGGGTATTAAAATTGATGAAAGAAAGCAATTTTTTATGAATTACGTACATTATTTTGCAGGGGGAAAAAAATCTATCAGTGACTTTTTCCTGTCAAAACCTAGTCATTGAGGCTCAAATTCTTAAAAAGGCCTATTCAAATGGAAACCATAAAGTAATACTTGCATGAATTAGCCTAGAAGTAATTTGAATTAGTTTAATTTGAAATCATGAACTTTAAGGTTATATTAAGTTACGGAGAAATTAATTTCACAAATTTTCAATATTCACGTAAGAGACAATTGCTTAGGGAGCTTCACACAAATCCTGAAAATGGGAAGATAATGCATGTATATGATACTGCTGGAAGCTGCCTACTTGTTTCTCCCACAAAACTGATTTTAACTGGTGTTATTTACAGTCTGCAATAAGTACCCATGATAGCCAGCTTATAGACAGGATTTCAGTCCCATGTACTTCCTTCACTCTAAGACTCAGCAAAGAAAGTGTAAACAGGTGAGAGAGAATGTTCTGAAAAACATATATATTTACAGAAACTGAAAAGAGAATAAAACCCAAACAAATATTTCATTTGTCCAATTACTTTTTACAGATTTCCTTAGTACTGAGCTCTCTTTACTTATGTTTTCCCTGAAAATAATAAGATGGCAATTTCTGCAGAATAAAAAAATAAATAGATTNNGAATGGGTTTCTACCATTCATCAGTAATTAGATATATAAATGATAATTTCAGTATGAATATTAAATATTTAAGCGAATTCATAGCAACAGTTGCATAGTTTTAATAGGTATAATATATAATGCACAAAAGTTATTTAAATATATATTTTCAGTCATGAATGAGTAACCTAATATTTGGCTATATTCACCTTCCTCATTGACTTCAACTCATTAAGGTCTTCAAAGATTAAACACTGAACTTTAGTACTGTGCAATTAGCTCTAGATACTTCTCTAGTGGGAGAACTGCAATATAATCTCTATGGAATAGATCCAATACAATGTCTTCTTTCTATACTTAATGACTTGTCCCTTTCAAAATCTGAGATGAAGAAACAGGTGATAAAAAAAAAAAAAAGGAAAGTTTTTTCTCCCTGTGGGGTTTCTGACTCATGTCTTAGAACTACTGCTTTGAAACTGCTGTGTAAACAGATGTTTTCATTATTTATTATGCCTTCTCTTATTTCTTGGTCTTGTAAAATATCTGTTTGTCTTTGCTTCAGAGCTTTTTTGTTTTGACCGTAAGAGCAAATAGAACATTTGAAGATGCATGATTTTCCTATGTGAACTATACTCCTGAAACAATTTTTTAAAGGTAAAGTTGAGTTGTCCTTTGATATCCAAGTTCACCAAACTCTTTTCATTGTTCTTTTCATTTGTTTTCTAAATTAATTCACTAGAAACTGAGCTCTCTTGAGCTCTCCTGGCCAAACCTTGCCTACAGATCATACTGTTGTGGTTTTAGTACTCTAGGTTCCACATTTCTGTCCAGACTGCTAAAGAAAAGCCAAAGGTAGCTAAGATTTTCTCTTAGCATCAGATCTGTGTTCCCTTCATGTATAGTCATGGAAAGAATTGTCATAAATTGAAGAGGAAACACCTTGATTATCATACTAACCATCTGGAATGACTGGAAAAATATTTCATTTGCACGAAATGATCAAGTTATCACTTGGCAATGCTTCAGGTTTCTGTTCAGTGAAGAATGTAACATAGGAAAAAAGTGGTTTTGCTGTTATAGATTATTTAAAGCTTGACCAAGTATACAACTTCATTTTTGGTAGTAAACAAATGAATTAAGCAATGTTGTCAGTGTTGTTCACTGGTTTTGAATCGTTTTGTGGATGAAACTGAAGAGTAAGTAAAACCTTATACCTGGCCTCAACTAATATAAAGATCAAAATCAAACTTTTGGATTTTCTACAGTTGTCTGAACTTTTTGAAGGCATTCTGTTATGATAGATGATATATTTAGTATTGTCTATACAATATATATTTCAGACTTAATACTTAGAAGTTTGTATTAAAGCCACTGATCAAATTGAAGTATCATCTGGAATGTAGAACTGCTAATAGATTTCAGCAAAATGCTGCCTTTTTTAAATTTTACTGTCATAGAGATAACAATGACAGAAGTAGAGTCAATTAAAAACAAAAAGATGACAGAAAGTGTACAGTAAAGTATTATCAATATGAGAGTCTACAGTCTAGCTGTGATTTTGAAAAACAGCAATAAACCTATTTTATAAAACCCTTGATTTCCTGCTGCATTTTACTGGAGTAATGGATAACTGTGATATTGTTCATAGGAAAGTTATACAAACCTTACAGGAACATTGTATGACCAGACTGACTTTTTAAGGGGGGTGTGTGTATGAGTATATGACTCAGTAAAATTGTCATAAGAAGAAGGAATCATAGAATGGCCCAGGTTGGAACGGAACTTAAAGATCATGTAGTTCAAACTCCCTCTTCTATGGGCAGAGTCACCTTCTACTAGACCAGATTGCTCAAAGGTGTCCCCGTTCATGGTAGGGCAGTTGAGTCAGACAATCTTTGAGGTCTCTTCCAATCTAAATCCTTCTGTGACTGTATGATTCCATTCAAAAATGTATGAAATCGCGTAACTCATTAAATATGCCAAGCATTCGCAATACAGAAATCTTACAAAGTGGGAGTAATATTGATTTAAAGAAATGTAGTCATTAAAATAAATTCTGACTTGTAGAAAGAAGCCTTTTTCAGTTGTTCCCTGCTTTGCATTCTGTGTAGACTGGTACAAATGACTTATTTTTTAAGAGTTAAGATAAAATGTTATTAAAAAAAACCCCATTGCTTCTGTGTTTAATGCTAGGGTAGGGCTAAATTTAGAACTAATAGGCAAACTAGCCTAAGCTATAGCACTACATTAAAATTTGGCTCCAAGGAGTCTGAGCTATTGTAGTTTACTCACACTGAAATTAAAGTTCAAATTAAAGTTGTTCATACATGTATGTATAGAGGGAATAATTTTTTCTATTCTATATACCTAGGAACCAGAGGAATAGAAGTATACAATATCAAGAGTAGTTGCTAATTCAGGGCAATTTGTTCAAAATACTTTGTGAGACAATTTGTCCAAAAGCTTTCTGTGACATTTATTGGTTGCATAATAATCAACTGTATGTAACTTCTGTTCTGGTTGAGGGAGTGGGAAGCAGAATGTCTTTCTGGTAAACAATCCAGAATTTAAATGAAAAGACTTACATTTTTTAATTTTTTTTTTTTTGTTGAATTAATAAACAAAATATGCAGATGCATATGTAGAATAGACCAATAGTACCTATGAAGTTCAGTTCATAAAAGTGGCATAAGTAAAGACATTTTGGAGTGAGACCAGCAGGGAGATACCAGGATCATTGGAGGGGGTGGGGCGTTTATCCACATGCTATGTGATGAAATGCTGAAAGAATGGAGATTGTTTAGCCTGGAGAAAAGAGGCAAAGGGGGACCTTATCGCTACCTACAAGCAACCAGTGCAAGAAACTAGAGAAGACAGAGCCCAGCTTCTCAGCTGTGGAGAGTGGAAAATAAGAGATAACAGACACAAGCTGGAACACAGGATAAGGAAATGAAATAAAATCCTTCTATATAAGGAAAAAATGTCATAAAGGTGGTCAAGCATTGTGACAGGCTTCCCAGAGAGGTTGTGGAACCTGCATGTTCAGAAACATTTAAAAATCAACTGGACACATCCTTGAGTAACCTTCTAGATGTTCTCTGAGGTAGAGGTCAGACTAGATGACCTCTGGACATCTTTTCTAACCTGTATGAGCTGATCTTCCATGTAAGCAGAATCTTTGAGAAACATGGGTGATTTTATTTTCTTTATTGTTGCAGTGGGTAAGTAAGGAAACCACTTCATTGTAGAAGATACAGGCCAAAATGGGACTTCGACTATTCTTTTGCTCATGCTTCCATCCTCTCCAAAGTTGAATAATACAAGTCAGATTCCCTATAAACTGGAGTCAAGCTTAAACAAATTTCAGAGCAGATCCAGATCAGCAGAATTCTGAATTGTCAATTGTTTCAGCAACAGATGGATTAATTCCAGTGGGATAGATCCAGGCAAAATAATTCTGACTGCACTGAGGTCATGATGAAGGAATAACATGTCCTTCACAGGTGCTTTACCTGCTATATAATATGAAACATAAAGAAGGGAGCAAACTTTTTTTTTTTTTTTTTTTTTTTTTTTTTTTTGGTAAAATACATTATTTCAGTTTGAGACCTTTTAGGATTTCTGAATTTTAGTTTTTTAAATGTGTTTCCCCAGATTATTCCATTTGAGCAATCTAGCACAGGTGCTTAACTCCCCAAACCTTCAAACATCAAAGCAATTTCTTTTCCATATTAACTCTATGAGGAACCCAGGCAGCAGAGTTAGATTATCAGAATTGCCATAGCTCACACTCAAATCTGCTTTTCAAATATGGCAATACAACTGCTTTCAGAAAAAAAGAAAAGACATTTTTGGAGTGATTTTGAGTAAACTCAGCTGCTTTTAAATCTACTGCCTAAAATGTGTCTCATAATATAACAACATTCCCATTAAAACTTTTCAAATGAAAATGAGAATGGTAGCATGATTAACACTATGGCCTCAAGTACACTTTGATGTTTATTTCTGTCTTTCTGAAGTTAATGTTCAATCTCAAATTACCCAGAAGTTTGTATTTAGGCCAAACTTCTGCATCATGGTTTCTTATGAGTTGTGGTTTTGGCTTTTTTGTTTGTAAATTATTTCCTCATCACTAGCAAACTGTTTCTTTCTCTTTTTCTTCTACATTCCTGAGTAACATCTGGAGAAAACAAGAGTCTGGGTGACTTGCAATTTTTTTTTTCTTATGTTTGCCATGTTTTCTTCTTCATAGCACAAGTAAGTGCAAAAAACCACAAAAAACTATATTGAGTCAGATTCCCAGGTACTGTAAATCAACAGAATTGCCAAAAGAGATCTTATCTTTTTGCATTTTTCATATTGCCCATTTAAAGGTAACAGTTTCTCATTACCTATCATTTCAATACTGTGAATGGCGTTTATTTCTGGGAGAAAAAATTTAATATAAAAACAACATTCCTGAAGAAGAGCAAGGTCTATAGTACAAAAAGAAGTTTTGTCTTCAGGAACATTAATTGACCTACACAAATTAATAGTCTGGACTACTGTAATTGCATCTTGAAGTCCTTGCCAGAAGAAAAGTTTGAAACTCCTCTTTCAGTGTCTTGTAACTATAAACATGAATGCTTTTTTAAAGATGGGTTTGAAAGAGATAGGGAGAGGAGAAGAGTTCCTTACCATTAGCATATTCAGTTCACTTGCTACCTTGCTTATTTCATTCTGCAGTGCATTTCTAAGATACACATACCTCGTCATGTTTTCCTTTTTACTGTAACTTTCATTATTTATCTTTAGTGTTGGAAATATCTTCTACATGGCAACCTGTATTTTCACTAATAAATGCATTTTATTACTTTGTAATTAATAAAAAAGACATATGTATTTCTATATAATAATTAGACACCACCTCTACTTCACTTATCAGAACATTCAATGATTCATAATACAGGATTCACAATCTTGTATTCATGTACACCTGCAGTGTACAGATAACTACTCAGAAATTAATGTGCAAATAAAGTCTTCAGATTCAGCTTCTTTCTGTCCTTTTCAAATTGTAACCTGCATACTTAACTTTCTATTTGACTACCATAGCTGCAGTTTTAATTATATTGCTAAAATGGTATTCAATCCATGTTATGCTGTATAGCATCTGCTACGGTCTTCTTCAGTCTTGTAATTCACCACACAGATGTCTAATTCCTGATTTTTCCTCTCTAATGGGGTCAGAGTGTCTTCTATAGTCTCAAACAGGACAAGAAATAACATCATTAGATGTACCTTGTTATGTGCAGAATTCAACTGAATTAGAAAGCAGAATGAGAAAGATTCCCCCCCTCCTATTTTTCCCCTCCCCTCCCTGTTCTCCCTCTCCCTGTCCCTCTCCATCTCCATCTTCCTTTTCCCTGCCTTGCCCTACCTCACCTCTTGCTTTAGTCAGATTCCCCTGGCAGAGTTTCTCATTACCTGTTGGCCATTTCAATATTTCAAATGACATTTACATATGGGAGATAAAATTTAACATCAAACCAACATTCCTAAAGAACAGCAAATATGCAGCTTTTTGTCCTGATACCATTTCTCCTGCATGCCTTTGGCTCTAGCCCTATATTTTTTTATTGTTTTGATATGCATGACCCTTCTTAAAGGTAAGGCAAGTTGTTCTACAAATTGTTGGTTCCATCAATTTTAGCCTCAGGTTCAAATTGTCTGCGCAAAACCTGATGGGAAGGTGAGATCAGAAATTGATTTCAATTTAATTTAAACTCCATGACAAGGAGGAATGATGTTTTGAATCAAATTCAACCAACTGTTTTGTTCCTTCCTAATCTATTAAACTTCTCCAAAGAAAGACCTCAGATTTTATCTTTATTGGAGGTTATTTGGTTTTGGATTTTTTGGATGTGCATATTATGTTCAATATACTGTTCCAAAATATTTAGGTATAGAGTGGCTGTGACTTTTGTTCCTTTATAGGTCTGGAAGACTTTATTCATTGTAATTAAGCCTTGATTTTATCATTCAGGTTCTAGCAAAACTAATAAACTGTGTGGTGCATTTCAGCCTTTGACCAGGGTGATCTGCACAGAGCAAATTGTACTTTAGAAGATTAAATTACTATTTTCTTCTACATCATGTAATAATGAACCTTACTCTTGAAATTACCCATTCAGTTGCAAGCAATAGCTTAAAGGTTAAATAGAAGTTTTTAGGAGAACCGTTGGCAATCAGGGCACATTACAAAAAAGCTAAGTATATTATTTAAGGTGATTAATTGAAAAAAGATCCATAAATGCTAATGTAACCTGAAACATGGGAATGTGTTTTGGACGTCATACAAGCCCAAATATGAGAAAGGCAAAAAACCCAGCATGAAAACCTGACTTACAAGTTATCTCCCATGGCAAATAACCTGCTACAGATGTGTGAAAGAATGGCTGCACATTTAATATCTTGCTACTTCCTCAGTTGTTACAAATCTATGATTTGGAAGTCCTGGGATTTCTGAGTACTGCTGTATTTACCAGGTGTTTTTACAGCCATTTCATGACTCCCTCTTGGCGTTGTCATGTTTCTTTGCTGACACTCATCATCTTGCACTGTATGTTCTTCAATCCAGAGAACATAAACATCACTGGAAAGCAATTTCCAATATTATTTTAGACACTCAAGTCTGCCACTTCTAGAGTTCATCCTTTCTAAATTGTTTCCCTAATCTACTCCTCCTGCAAAGACAAATTGTCAGTCTGTTTCTTTTCAAATAACCTTTGGATTCCAGCAGAAGGAAACCAGTAAACTACTGAAGCAGAAAGACTGTTAGACTGGAAAGATTTTGCAAGTAATGAGACATTGCTTAATTGCAGCTTTGCTATGGCAGATTTTAAAGAGTAGACAGCACCACTCTGTCTTGTGGTTCTGTCTGCAAATCTTTAATATTTGCATAGAAGAAATCTTTGCTACATAAAAGGCTGTTTGAACTGCATTGCCTGTTAATAAATCAACTGTAAATGAAAAAGGGTCTTTCGAAGGATACAAACTGGCACTATCAGAAAGGAAACAGGAAAATCTCTTGCATCATTTTTGTAAAATATCAGCTTTAAACTCCTTGGTTGTATGCTTTTCTTAGTTGACTATGAGATGAGTTATTTATCCCTTTTTGATGTGCTGATCATAAAACAGCATTCCTAGAATTGGATAACTTCCCAGAATTGCATTATACTGAGAATGTAGCTCAGTTTTCATATACTTATGTGTCCCAAAACATGGGTTGATGTGCCGGAAAGCGAAAGCTTATGAGGTATTAAGATTTCTGAGTATAGTTTTTATTATTGTTTCAGAAAAAGCAAGAATAAAAAAGTCAGTTTCATCTTCTTTTCCTGTAAAATTTGTGTTAGGATTATCTAAATACTTTTACATATGTTAATGGCATGAAAAAAAACACAAAACCTTAGATTATCAGTTATATGGCAGCAAAAAGAATGTAGAAGAAAATTACGATACATTTTGTTTGGGGTACCCTTCTTAGAAAAAGCCAGGTATTAAGTTACTTGAAAAACAGATTTCTGTTATGATGTTTCTTGCATAATTTCAATAAGATTGTTTCCAAAACCTCAGCAAGAGTTATTGACACAATCTTTTGAAATAGTTTAAATGATTTTAAAATAGTTGAAATAGTCACTTGTCCCTTTTAAATTTTTTCTATTACACATTTGTTTTTTTCAAACAAGTTTTAAGTTTTTTTTCTTTTTATATTTATGACCTTTTACATGTAATTTTCAAAGATCAGGTTCAATTAGAAGTGATTTATAACTACTTGCTTGTTTTCATCTTCCTCTTTGCCTATCAGCATAGCGCAGTACCAAAACAAGCAGTAGCTCTTTCAAAACAGCTCTCTGGACAGCAACAGAGCAATGCAACATATGCTCATTTTCCCTTACTAGGTTTGAAGATGAGCAAAGAAATTAATGTCTGAAATTCTCACGTAATGGCAAACTATAACAACATGCACAGTGTAGACTGCAAAACTTGTATTCTACTAATGTAGCGTCGTATGGGTTCCTACTATACAGTGGTGTGGTGGTATTGACCAGTACGGTTTGCCTAGCGTTAATTTTCTTCATAATAGCTTGTATTGGGCTATGTTTTGGCTTTGTGTTGATAACACACTTCTGTACTAGGTATTGCTGAGCAGTGCTTACACAGAGTCAAGGCCTTTTCTGCTTCCCGTGCAGCCACGCCAGTGAGTAGGCTGGGGGTTCACAAGAAGATGGGAGGGAAAACCGCTGGGACAACTGTCCCCAGCTGACCCAAGTGATAATCCACACCATCTGATGTCATGCTCAGCAACAAAATCTGGGGAAAGAGGGAAGGGGGATTGCTCACAGTTATGGTGTTTGTGTTCCCAAGTAACTGTTAGGCATGACAGAGCCCTGCTCTCCTGGAGATAGCTGAATACCTCCCTGCTAATGCAAAATAGGGAATGCATTCCTTATTTTGCTTTGTTTGTGTGCACAGCTTTTGGTTTCCCCATTAAATCATCTTTATCTCAACCCATCACTTTTCTCACTTTTACCCTTTCAATTCTCTCTCTGATCTTGCTGTAGATATGTGTCTCTGTGGAGCTCAGCTACCTATCAGGGTGAAACCACAACAAATCTAATGGTGTTTGGAATACCATGATTATTTGTAAGAGAGTTTCAAAAATTAGAGATAGAGATATGACATTCAGACAGCATGTCCTCTTTGAAATCTTTTCTGACTTAATAAAAAGCATTTGGATATTCACCACTTTTATATATCTGGGAGACTTCTATTAGAGAAATCTGCCCTGCAGAAATACCACAGAAATTTTTGTCACAGTCTAAATCATTAATGTATTAACTAGGCAACCTTTGGAGTACAGTTCTTGACTACACTGTAGCAGAGATTAACTTCTGCTCCTTGTCACCCTATATCCATCTCTTGTTTGTTTTCAGACTGACGGTAATTAAATCTGAAGTTCTGCAGCACTCTTGCTCTCACTCTGTCTTACAGCAGACTCAAAGATTATATGCAGAGATGCTGAAAAAAAAAAAAAGAAAGCCTGGGGGAGTTTTCAACACTGGTCCTTGTCTTTATGTTTCTGCGGCTGTCACTAGCTTTGCTGTAGTTGCACTCCTAAGCCATGTACCCTAGACAAGCAGATCTGCACTCCTGTAACCGATGATGGCTCCTGTTCACCAAAGGTCCATCCTTGTGTAACTTGGGGTACAGACGAGGGCTTTTACATACTGATAACTTGTCCTAATATGTGGATGGGATTTGGCTTGGGCATTCATCTAGACACAGAAACCACAGAAAAGCTGCCTTGTACAGCAATGTAGGCATGGCCTCTATTTGCTTGACAGAGATGGAATTTGGTGATGAAATGAAATATTTGTAGATCAAGGCCTGTATCACTATAAGATGGGTAGAGGTAGTCGTGAAGCAAATAACAAGGGATACATGCCAAATGATTTCAACCTTGGATCAGAGAAGAAAAGTTTACAAATTAATCCATCATACTGTTTAGCTTTTAGTTTTTCTTTTGTGATTGCCGTCAATAATGTCAATCATGATTGCTACTTTATAACACATAGTTTTATGGCTTTTGTAGAACATAATTATATATCACACAGATCACAGCTCCATTAACTCACAACTGCTTTTTTAGTGTTTTCCCCTAGAATATCTGCTGCAACCTTCTTCTGTGTTTCAGTGGAAAAGGGATACCTTGTATGTGTTCCACTCAAGAATTCTTTGTCTTCAGCCTATTCTATGTGACACTGACCAATCTGTTATAAGCAAGTTAGCTGAGGCATTTAACAAATGGTGGAAAACAAACAGTTTTCAGAAACATACGATATTGAACAGGAGACTCTGATTTTTCACACAAAGACTTGTCAAAGTTCTGTGGAACAAAGTTAACATAACTAGAAAAAAATGAAGATGTCCATATCCAGCAACAAAATCCCAGATGAACAATATAGTCTGAAATTGCTCTCCATATTATGGTTTTGTTGGGGGTTTTTTGTTTGTTTGTTTTGTACTGGGTAATTTATTTTAAGAAATAATAGAATATTAGTCACGGGAAGTGACTGGAAAAAAGCCATACTGGGTGAACCTGCCATCAGCATTTCTATGAAATAAATAAAAAAATACGTTTTTGTCCTTCACAGTAGAAAAACTGTCATTTCACCTTTCTGTCCCCAAATGCAGCTTTCACAGGTCATTCTGATCTCTATCATCCTAGATATAATCAGTTTTCAAGGTGATTTACAGAGATCACAAGTATTTATCAAATCCTTTTTCCTGTTCAGTATGAATTATTGACATGCCCAAGGCCCACCATGCTGCCTATTTCATTCAGAGTGAATAGGTGGTGATGCATGTAGTGAGCAGACTGATGGAAATGGAAACAAAAGGATGAGGACAGTGAGAATGTGGTTATAAATATAAAAAACAGAAAATGAAATTACAAAAGACTGTCAGACACAATAAGAAAAAAAAAAAAAAAAAGGTATGCTGCAAACTAAACATTTAATGGATTTAAAAAAAAATAAACCTGTTTCAATTTATGAAAAAAACCACTGAAAATATTTTAAAGTTTTTATCTTTAGATAGTTTCATTGTGAGAGGATCCCTGTCAGGGTTGGATCTATAAGGGTTATGGGGTGCCAGGCAAAATCCAGTCTGCAAGAGGGTAGCCTTATAAGACTTTTCCTTAGGTTTCTGCTGTACCTGCTTCTATAATGACCAGGTTAGGTGCCCTTCACTTTGGTTGTTGTACCATGATTTCCAGCCATTCCCTCTGGTACTAATTAAACTTCTCTTAATAAAATAAATCTTCTGTATTGATCCCTCCTCCCTGTCTCTGTTAGTGATGCACAGTAAAACTGAGGAATTTTACTGGTAAGGCAAGAGAAAACATAACAAAACACTATAACCACCTTATATCATACGAACCAGGTTTGAGTGTTCTAATTTTACATCCTATATCTGTTTTAGAGATTGTTTCACTTCAAGTGATTGCCTAGCATGGCAGATGTTTAAAATGCACATTGGTATTTTCATTTTCAATTGCATGCCAAAAGAGCTAGTGTGTCTTTAATGAAGCAACACACAACAGAATTACAAAGCTCTATTTTGCAAATACTATGTCATCATAATTCAGTTCTTGAGACACTTCTCATTGCTGCTCATTAAGTTTATTATCACAAATGAAGTTTGTACAATTCCTGTTTTGAATTCTGTGTTGACTCACATATAATAGAGTAAGAAATGTCTAATAGTGATGTAATCCCACAGGAAGCATCTTTTTACTTTTGAAGTAATGAAAATAATATTCTGTGTTGCATTAAATTAGCATGAGGCTGATAAAGGGTAAAACCTATCAGCTATATAGTTCTCAATTTCGCTGTTCACTGGTAGTGTTAGCAGTTGCTGCAGCGAATTCAGAATTATAAACCTGATGAAAAAGCCCTTTAATAGGAGCTCTATAGCTAACAATAGTCATGCCAGAAAACCAAGAAAATTTAAATAATCCAAAAAGCCATTTATGTATTCATCTTGATGAAATGAAATGTTAAATATGGATAGACTGTCAGTCTTAAAACAATATCTGGTGTAAACCTCGTCTATCATTGATTTGCTTTTGCAGAACTACTTATTTTGGCATTTTTTTTGTATAGGTTATGCAAAATTGCTTCCATATTGGTTTTGGTTGCTTTGAGTGCCTTGTATGAGATGAGGCATGAGATATATTAAAGGATGTCCATAGACAAAACAAATTAATTATGTGTAAAGATCACAACCAGCTGTCCATGTTGGGAGAATATAGCATCTATGTCCCAGTGTCATGATTTATTGTGGTAGGCAGCTAAACACCATACAGCCATTTTCTTACCTACAGGCCTCAAAGTGAGATTGGGGAGAGAATTGGAAAAAAACCCAAAGAGCAAGATTTGTGCCTTGAGATAAAGATGATGTAATAGGTCAGAAAAGAAAGGGGGGAAATAACAATAATAAAAATAAGAACAAAAAGAAAAACAATAATACTACCAACAACAACAACAAAAGAATTAGGATATACAAAAGAAATGATGAATAACACAATTGCTCACCACCCGTTGACCAATGCCCATCCTGACTCTGAGCAGCAGCCCCTGGCCTACTTTCCCCCTAGTTTATATGTTGTCATGTTCTATGGAATATCCCTTTTGCTCATTTGGGTCAGCTGTCCTGGATGTGTCGTTGGCAGGGCAATATAATAAGCAGAAGAGTCCTTGACTTGGAGTAAGCACTACTTAGCAAAAGCTGAAACATCAGTGTGTTATTGTTCTTATCCTAATAAACACATCACTGTACAATTTGCTTGGTAAAAAATTAACTTTATCCCTGCTGAAACCAGGACACACAACTAAATAAATTCAATTGTCCAGTTATTCTTGATTTATATAGACTAATCATGAATTAGTTGTTCAAGTAGGCTTTTAATGTCTGGCTAGTATAAAGTATTGAGCATGGTTCTTCCCCATTTTCCCATGTTTTGGGTAAGAATAAATGAGGTTTTCCTTTCCTGCACTGCTTAACTTTTTTTAAACATTGTAGCAGCTACACCTTCTAACATTTATAAGGTTGGTTCAATATAAGGCCAATCTCACATCATCTTCCTCACAGTGGAAATAGGAAAACTATTTCCTGAATATTCCAGGACAAACAGGGAAACATTAATAAGCCCTTTCTTATTAAAGATCCATAAGAAAGTCTGTGCATATTCCTACATGCATCCATAAATGCAAGTTATGTTACTAATTTAATCTATCATTACAACCAACATCAGAAATCCCTCAGGCATTTTCGCTGTAAGCTCCCTTTTAAGGCTTAAATCCTTTCCTTCTTTTTTGCCATCCTCAGTGTTCACTATGTCTCTCTGCTTCATTGAGTACTTTCCTTAATCTTTGTGAAGAAATAATCTGTTTAGGAGGTTTGCTTTTGAACCACCATGTTAGCAAATTGCCTATGATACCATGGGACTAGAATATTCCTGTCTTACATTTCTGTCTAATGAGATAATTGATAGTATGCCGAACACACAAAAGAGACCCATCCTTTATTTACAAAATGGGGTTATCAAATAAATCTCATTTGGATTTAGTTTATGTAATGATTTTGTTTGGTTTTTTTTTTATTCTAACAGTTTTATTTATCATTGAAACCCAAATAAGTTAAATACTTTACATGTTTGTGTTAAAAGAATGCTGAAGTTAAAACCCCAAGAACTCAAGAGAATACAAAGGGTTAGAATTTAAGACGTCTGTCTCATCATTTAGTCCCCTACAGCACTGTCTATACTTAGCTGTTGGATCATACTGGAAGACTTTTCAATCTTAAAGATGCTGACAGTGAAATATAGGAATTTAGAAGCAGAATTTAATGCCTAAATTCCAATCCAAAATTTCACTAAAAATCCCCAAATCCTCATGTTCAGGTAACAGATCTTGAAATTATTTTGCAAAGTGTGCTTATGGTGTTGAACATGTGTGGCAGGCATAGGTTTGGTCTTTGCTTCTGAGGTATAACTGTAGTGCACTCAGTGACTGTCTATTATAAAATACGTACCAATCTATGGGCCAAGACCAGGATACCAAGAATCAGTTATTTTCTGGATTTGGTTTTACTCTGTATTTATAAATCTTGCACTCCTAACTCCACCATGGTTTGACTTCTGTAATAGACATGGCAGATGGTGTGAAATAAAGCTGAAGTTTGGGGGAAACTTCCTGAAAGACTTTTCCAGTCATACCAAGTTCATTGCTATCCCTTAATCCTTCTTTATCGGCTATATTTTCTGATAAATCTAATGAGATAGATTAGGAAACTCCTTTTTACAGATATGTTTATGCCAGCACTGTGGATAAACACCTACAATGGTTTCACCTTGCTTGGAACTTGCTCTCAGTGGTTATAGCCATAATAATATTGTATAACTGCAACAGAAACAAACCTTCCACAGAATTTCAATGACAACTTGATAATTTTTTCTTGCTATCACTGTTGTTCTGTGCTGTATCTCATTTACAACGTATTTAAACCTTGTTCAGAAAAAAGAATAATTCCTTTATGGTAGAATTTATTTCTGTGGTTGTTTCATTATTAGTCTGTCAGTTGGGATGTTATACTCTCTGTCTCATAATGCAGAACTAAAAAACACTGACTGAGGACCAACACTATTTATTTGTAAGAGTCATGAAATCTGTAGAGGTGCAAGAAGTAGTTATGTGTTTTAGCTCCCTTGTACTGTTTAGCAATGTCAGCTATGACGCAGGAACTCAAAATCCACATAATCTGATAAAATGGTTCAAATACTGTTCTTGCCATTGGTGGATGAAATTCTGGGATCAAATTTTCCATTGATCTATAGAGATCTCTTACTTCAGAAACTGGCTCTGGTCATGATCTGGTTTGGCCTATTGACTGCAAACTTCTTGGCATGAATCATGCTCTCTTTCTCCCATAGTTAAGGAGAGAGTCAATATATAACAAACAATAACAGTTTATTTACATTTAACCTTTTAATTTAAAATTAGAGTTTTAAATAGAGTTCAAAATTGCATTTGCAGGTGCAGTTTTTCACCACACAGGTGATGTTTTTTCACTGGCATCATCACTATTTAACTTTGTTTTAAATATTCTATATGAAAACTAGAGTTTGTTGTGAAACATGGAACAGAGCATTCTAGACTTCAGAATACATATATTTTTCTCTACCATGAATCTAGAGAACATATGAAAGAAATTTTGGTAAATACTCGTTTGTTATTTCAACT
>VWZG01009660.1:40353-54019 GCA_013396735.1 Grallaria varia
CACTTATTTTTTTTCATTTGTTGAAACCAGGTGTCTTTTTTTTTTTTTTTGGTAACAAAATGGAAAAGTGTATTAGATTGGTTTAGATTAGATAGATGGCATGCACCTGACTGTGTACAGAATAATGTGGTTGTGGCTTTATTTGATCTAAAGGAAGTGAATATATTTGCCTTGATCAATCAGACTGAATAATAACGATGCACTTCACAGTGACTTAAATCAGTTTTCCCAGGACAGCATCATGTGATTTCATCCTCCAAACCAGACTAAAAAAAATGCTCCACTGTTCTATTGCTTTTACACCTGACAACTTTATTTTCACATGTTCAATTTTGCAAAGTTCAAAAGGAATTCTGGAAGGTGTCTGTCTCATAAAACATCAACTAGATCTCTCTCCAGGAAAATTTTTCCACTAAAATGTTCCAAAAGAGTGCAAAATAAAATGGACAAAGAAAACACAGATTTGGATAAACAATCATATTCACCAGAGATTGCTTATAGGTACATATGGTACAATAAATTTTACTGTATGCTCAATTTAAAGAAATTATAACTGTTGTAAAGGAAGAAGAAACTGTCTTATGATATTGACCTGATGTTTAAGTCTGATCTTAAATTGCTCTGAAGTTAAATAGAGTTCACTTTGGGGCTTACTTTAAATAGTATTCTGACAAATCATCACATAAAATCACTCATTTTAGTAAGACAAGAAAGGAAGATTAACCAAATGCCAGCTCAAGCCTTGTTAAAATGTGTGTATGAAAACAAGAAAACTCATAATATAAAATATATCTTTCCTTAAAATACGCTCAAAAGAATTTATAAATATTAAAAATTGATGGCATATATTAGGAATAGATACTGGCAAAACTCCTCCATAATTTGTAGACAATTCTACATGATGTAAGACATCATTTTTACAGCTAAAATCATGATGATGATTACATCTCTCATTCAAGTAATTATTTAGTTATTAAGTATTTATTAACATTTTCACTAAATAACTGCTCTTTCTCCTTCCTGTTTTTATCCTCCTTTCAGTCTTTTCTTGATGAACACCTTTCAATTCAGGGTCTAACATTACAAACAAGAGCACTTACAATAATACCGTCAGTACCAACACTTAAAATAACAGCATTTCTTCAATGAACAGCGAGAAAATTCAGTGGTACCAGACTGGTATATAAAGAAGATGCTTATATTTTGTTGAACTTTTTTTCTTCTAAAGTGGCTGTTGTTAACTCATCTAGTATTAAAGTTTTTCACTGATCATGTTTACTATCCATGCAGCACTTTTTCATATTCTAAGACCTTTAAAAACCTTCTGTAAGTACAGCCATTGCTTTAACAGGGTTTCATTCAAAATGTGGAGAGAGAATATTTCCCTTCTCTTCTATTGAGATGACCTACTCTACCACTGGTGACATGCCCAGTGTCTAATAGCACACTGAGTGCAAGTGTCATATCCAAAAGACAAAGCTGCTGTTCATGGAAAGTCGATATAAGGTCCTAATTCAAAGCTCACTGAAACACTGAAATCCCTGGAGAGAAAAAAAAAGTAAAAAAGTACTGATTTCAGTGACCATAGAGAAAGCCAAGAAATGCAAAAAATGTGTTCAGTATAATACTGCTGTATACAACATTAAGGTACATTCATTGAAATGAATGCAAGTAATGGACAATGGAAACCCATAACAATACACTTAGGCAGGGAGAACAGTTCTCACAGTGTAAGTGGGGTTGGGAGCAATTTGACAAAGCAGAAGGTCACATAGCAGATGATTATCAGCTTGCTCTTGCAAAACAGAGAGTTATTTAATAGAAAATGCATGGTGGATTGTGTCAGGAGGAAGATTCTCTGCTGTTAATAGAAAGAAATAAAAAGGAGAGATAGCAGAGAAGGTGGAGTTATAGAGTGCTTTAAAAAGGGTGAAGGTGAAATTAAATTAGTGTAGTCAGTGATTGTATTGCAGAAAGATAGAAAACAAGTTCTGAATGACAAAACAGGTGATAATTTTACTAGCAGCATGTCAGACTTCCAAAGACAGATGCTGATGGAAAGACTACAATTCTTAAGACATAAAATAGCTACACCACTGAGAACTTTACTGTGAAGTATTTTCCTCCCTCTGGTTTTGAAGGAACTGTAGAAGAAAATTGTATCGCATTCTAGCAAGAGACTGATATGATGAATGATAAATGAATAAGTCTTAGCTAACACCACGTTCTTGATTCTTGGAGTAAAATATTCAAATAAGGATGTAAAAGTTTGCTTTAAGGCCTGACATTTAAGACTGCAGGTTTTGTTGAGTAGCTAATTTCCCTATGCAATATACATGCAGGCATCAAATCCCACACATGGTGCTAGAAAGTGCCTGGTAGGAATGATAAAGGTAGAGATATGTCAGAAATCCCAGTGTCCTGTAAGGTTGTAGGTGCGAATGCTTGTGTGTGTACATTTTTCTCTCTTAACGAGCCACAGATGACAGATACCCTGTGGGCACCAGTTGACTAAACAGGCTGCAGTGAAGGCAGACGTGTTCACTCTTACCTGGCAATGAAGTGGTTAGAATGATTGATCAGTGAAGGACCCTCACATCTACAAGTCATGAGGGTTCAATTTCACATCTTTTAAGATCTATGAGAGTGTCCCTATTGACCTAATTGTTCAAGCTACTACCACTTCTAAGATGGGGATAGTATGCATTTGTAGATCTGAAGTGGTCCTCCTGCAAGCAGTTGCTGCCAGAGAAAGTGGCACTGAGAACAAAATCAAATGTTGATTTTTTTTGTTGGATAAATTTCCAGGGGGATCATCAGATTGATCTGCCTCAATGGAGAGAGTGACACTCTCAGCACAACACTGTCCCACATGGGCTTGAGGCACTCAGGGAGCTTCACTGCCAGTGGAGAGAGGAAGAGAGCAGATCACGCTCTATCATGTTGAACAAACAGGGAAAGGAAAAGACAAAAGAGCAAATGAGGTAAATAGTACAACAGAAATAAAACAGCAAAGAAAATACCAGAATTTAGTGTATTTGAGAAACTTATTTAACAAAAAATTATGTGTTATGCTTTATTAAAGGGAACTATGTGAGTGAACACATGAGGGATGGGTGGATAGTTATCAGGAACAAGTGGTATGGCTGCAAATAGTGGCAAGCACAAAAGATAATGTCATACAGATTGAAATCTTTCAGTAAAGAAGCCCTACAGAGGAAAAGGAACAAAAGAAAAAGATCTAGGCGTTTTTATGTGTGTGCATCAGAAATCGAGACATATCTGCAGAAATATATACCCTGTTATATTCTGATAAGGGAATAAAAGGAAGGCTGGAGAATAACATTTCCTTTTTTACATTGTAACAGAGGCACCCAGAGCTAGTGTAGAGGAATCTATGAACATGAAAATACACAAGTATTTGTACCAAATCCATGAACCCTTACTATGTGATTTGTTTTGTGGTTGTGTTTTGTTACTATTTGAAAATCAATTGTATTTGATTGACTGTGCTTGATTTGTGTCTTTTATTAAAGAATAAAATCTCATAATGTTACTTTTTCATATTGTATTGATAGTGCTCATTTTCTTAAATCCCAAAGAAATGAAGGACTACTTATAGTGATAAAGGTGTTGAGCTATAGTTTTTTCCATGTAAGATGGACCATTTGTGACAGCCTAAATACCATTTGATTTTTTATGTAAGAGGTGCATGCGCATAATTTAAATACATGGTATAATGGAAGTCATATTAAAAAAACCCGATTTTTGAGACATTATATGAAAGGGTAATAATAATTGACAAAAATATGTCCCACAGAAATAAATATTTTATTTGCTCTTTGAGCATTATTAGTGGGTATTTGTATAGTGGTTTGTTTGTTTGTTTGTTTTTTTCAGGAAAACTCTCGTGTTTACAAGTTGGCAAGCCATTAGCTCTTCTTCCTTCTGTCAAGGAATTAAACTAGAAATCACTTGAAAATACTACAACAATCTTGGACTGCCATTTAGTCTTCTTTACTCTTCATTTTTATATCCAAGAAAACAGATTCCCATGACTTGATATTTTGGAAAAGTTTAATTTTCATGTCTTCAGTGATAAATATGAATTGCAAATACTAATAATCCTGTCACAAAAAGCACTTTCAGTTATTAGATTTTTATATGCCTTTTTCATAGCGATTGATATTTTCCCTGGAAGCAACACTATTGTAATTTATGAGCTAATGAATGAAGAAAAATAGCCTACAAATTAGTGGTAATATAGACTTACTGTTAGTTTTGCCAGCAGCAAATAGTGTTTTCAGTACTGACAACAGGCTCATTAGCCTTTGTATAAGGCATCTGTGGTACTGGGTCATATCCTGAGGCAGCATTACCTTGTAGTCCCGCCTTCAAGTAGAACTTTACCAACAAAAGTCTTTTTCTATTGCTGTTTTGTTATTGTTGGCAGTGGTGGATTTAATGCTTTTTATACTGAATTTTGAAAAACAAAGTCAGAGATGTCCAGATCTTCAGATTGTTAGCCAGTCCCACTTGTCTGTTTTAAATAGCATCTCAAACAAGCATGGAATTCATCAATCCTTTGGAAATGGACTGCTAATGTAATATTTAATCCATTAAACATTATGGCTTTGCTAATTAATTTCATTACAAAGATTTTAAATGCCCTAACCTTTCCTTTTAGATCCAGACTGTCTCCATTAATATCCCTTCGAAATTACTTTATTGTTTTGAAAGTTAAAGTTAGTAGCAGAAAGATGAATTTTTGTGTACTCCTGTCAAACTGAATTTGTAAAAAAAGCTAATTGTCAGCTGGAAGGCCCAGTTATGACACTTTCTCCTCTCCAAGAATTTTTTTCTTTTCTTGGTCCAATCATGGCCTCATTAATATAACAATCCAAAGTCCTGTTGCCAGTTCATTAATGCCATGGGGCCAATATAGCTCCAGAGTTGGCTGCCTGAAATCAACACATCGGAAAAAACTTGTAAACAGAGATGAAGTAAAGTCCATGCTTTTTATTTAGTCTCTAGACCTTGGAAAGGCATCAACATTTTTAAATATGGTATTTATCATGAATTTAATTTCCTTACATAGTAATACTCAAGATTATAATAAATATTTTAATAATCATAATTATATTCAGAATTTCTTGAGTTGATTAAGGCAGTCTTACTTCTCTCACTCCTGCTGGACACCTGAGATGGGGAGGAGTCTTGTTGTTTGTTATCTAAAAAATTCAGTGATCTAAACTCCTTTTACAGAGAGCTGAAGAAGACATACATCTCCAGAGGGTGGTTCATTTTACCTGTCATATAAACTGATATTAAAATGTACTGCAAATATCTCACAGATGACTAAGAGAGATTTTGAACAGGCTTGTTCCAAACACTTTTTTTTTTTTGGAAGATAAAGCTTAGGTGAGATGACTTCTATCTTTTCTCCTACAAGCTCAAATTATTTTGCATTCTTAACAAAGTATTTGACTGGATGTCCTTTCAAAGAATTCAAAATACAAGTTTTATTGTGTTAGTTTTCTGTGAATGGTATCCTTCCTTCGAGCAAGGAAAAGCCCAAACCGACTTTTTAGATATTTGGTGGAAAAGAAATATGACTTTTCCTTTTAGAATTGATTCCTCAAAGTTTTTATTTCAATAGCTCAATTTTTTTATCCATGGAATAGCACTTTTCTTACAAGGTACTAATAGATTTCAATACATACTTAGGGTTTTTTTAATAAAAACTATATAATTTAGTGGGATTTGTTTTCTTCGGGATGTTTTTTGACAGAACAGATGAATCTCTATGCTAAAAGTTTCCTGCAAGGGAATGTGGGTCTGCCATCACTTCTAGAATCAATGACAACATCTGTAATTTGATCTCAAATGGTGCAACTTTTTCTGTATAGTTTTGGGGAAGAAATGTTATTCAGAATAAATAATTATTTCTTTTATGTGGGAGCTAACAACTGTCAGCACTTGCAGAAGTGCAACAGCTGGGATGCTGAGGTTATAATAGGATATTGGTACTTACTTTACATTTATTAGATAATTTTTTCTATATTATGATTACAACTTTTAAACCAAGATTTACCAACTGGAAAAAGTACTTTAGAAGAATGTCTAGCCTGTGCTCACCTCTTCTGGTACAGTCTTAGGGATTTTCTTGGGAGTACGACATACTCTGGTCCATGGAAGTCCTACTGGGTGGAGTTGGAAATACATTGATTTAGGCTCATTTATCACCATTTTTTTTTTAATGATGAAGATTAGCCAGAAAAATTAAACCCTCTTACTTAATTTGCCCTACTCCATCTTTTTTGAGTTTATCAGAGAAAGAAGCATAGAGAAAGAATGCTAAAGGCTAAGATGTCATTCTTTTTTTCACCTTGGAACTTAAAATTAGCAGTCTTTGTAACTTCACCATTAGATAAGTTACTACTTCCTCGATTAACCTATCTTTGAGGAAAAGAAGAGAAGACAGGGAAAAAAAGCTGTAATATGACATCTCTTTTTTTTGTAACTATGGATCTTCTCATTCATTTTTCATTTGTGCCAGTGTAAAGTTATATGTCTTTGATAGATTGCATGCACTGTTGATAGAACAGACAGAAGGTTGAGAGTGAGTTGAGCTGCACCTTGTGCACTGGAGGAAGTCTAGTTTAATAATATCTAGAAAGTTTTAGTTTAGTATGATCTAGTGTGCATAGGCCTGTAAGCCAGAACCATTTTACATTGAACCTGTTACTCCAAGTTACTTTTAAAGTTATTTTCAAAGAAAACAGTGGATAAAGCTTTCAAAAACCTACTTTTAGTTCTCAAAAAAACTTTTGGCTGTAGTTGGGGGTAGGGGAATATTCTGATATTCTAAAATGGTCACTCATTCACAATGTACAACACAAATGTAAAATAACATTCATAAGTAGAGAGAAACTTTAGCATACTTTCAAATTTTTGATTAACAAATGAAATATAAAACAGATTAGAAGGTACAAAACCTGAGTACTGATTAAATGCACACAGTGTTAAGGATTAAATGTAATCTCCAGCACACATGCACAATTAATAACTTTCCAATCTTTTCATGGAAGAAACCACCAAGTGTTGCATACTTATGTCTAAAGACTTCACACAGAATCACACAGAATATGCTGGGTTGAAAGGGACCCACAAGGATCATTGAATCTAATTCCTGGCCCTGCACAGGACCACCCCCAAGAGTCACACCATGTACCCAAGAGTATCATCCAAACACTTCTTGAGCTCTGTCAGGCTTGGTGCTGTGACCGTTTCCCTGGGGAGCCTGTGCCAGCGCCCAGCCACTCTCTGGGTAAAGAACCTTTTTCTAATATCCTACCTAAACTTCTCCTGACAAAACTTCAGACCATTCCCTCAGGTCCTGTCACTGGTCACCACAGAGAAGAGATCACTTAATTGCCTTAGTAAAATCCCAGACCCCACGCACAATATTTTAGTCACTTCATACTTCTGGAAATTAATAGGTCTTTATTAAAGGCATTGCAAATAAAGGGAGGAAAATCCCCCATATATGCTATAGCATTCTTTGTGTCCTCCTGGATTCTTGATTGAAGTAGTTTCACAAATAACTCTTTTTGTCATCTAAACCCAGGCCATGTAGTTGCATGGCATCAAGGAGTGAACTTTTGATAACTTCTTTCCTTAGAGTCATAAGATGGAGTCTTACAGAAGTTTTTATCTACTACAGGTTTTCTGCACAAGAAACTGGCAATTGCTTACACTGCGCTATGGATTTTCTATTTTGAGTTGATTCTTGTTATGTAAAAGAGAATATAAGATTTCACAATGCACTTATTGTGCCATAAAGTGTAGGGCAATATTAAATGGGGTAGTAGAATTTGGCAAATTCAATTTCATTCAGATACTGTTTTAGAAGCTTTTTGAATAAATGAGAAACAGCCTGAAGGGCAGAGAAATAAAGGACAGAGATCTGCAAGCAAGAGTTTTGTTTTCAACATCACAGTCTTGAGAGACTCTTCATGCACATATATTATACAGCAAAGATATAATTTGGTGAAGAACCAGTGTCAGGCTTTGATGTAAAGCCATTTCAATACTGTATGTGTTGTAACTCACAAATCCTCAAGAGTATTTTATTTAAACCATCCAGCAATATTTGAGAAATTATAATTATTAAACTTCATGAAATGTAAATCTAATTTTACCTTGGCATTCGATAGCTTTATGGGGCTTTTCTACGAGCCATTTTTGCATTTCTGAAATGTGTTAGAGTGACAGTGCAAGAATCTAATGTTTTTTATCTAGACATTGAACAAACAACAACTGCAGCAGCGCTGCAGGGTTCCTTACATTAGCCTATCAAACACTTGTCTTCAGCTCCATTTTGGAAGAATCAGAGATAGGAGTTGGTGCAGTTAAGTTCCTGCTTGTTCAAATCTCAGCCCCTTTGTTGAAATTGCCAATCAGATGATAAGTCATAGAATGCCTAAAAATGCAGCGTTTTTCAGTGTAGTCCAGCAAAAGTCCATCAAGTAAAGCAAACGGCGGTGCTGCTTATTTGCCTAAAATTGTACAACAAATCTAAAACTGAAACATCTCATAATCAGAACCTTATCAGTTCCTTGGTTTATCCAGCTCTTGTGACTACATTCCCTGGAAATGGTTGGCATATGATAGAAGTAAAAGTGTCTTTCTTTTCTAGGGTCTCTGATAAGATATGTGTTATGACCCAAATAAATGAAAGTGGAATGAAAGTGGAAAAGATGACTGTGATGAAGAAGATAGTGTATAGAAACTGAAATGTCAAACATTACTGCCTACAAAAATATGTATGATGGATATATAGAGAGTGTAACCTATCTAGCCACTTAGCAGTGAATGAATAAATGTTATTTTCCTTCTGAGATTGAGAAGTGTCTGAACTCATTGGAATTCCTCAGCCTTACTTGATTTGTCCTCAAGGGTTCAATACCTATTTAATTATGGATTTTCTAAGAACTTATGAGCAATAAAATATACTATGACAGTCACTATAGGAGAATCAGAAATTACAAGATTGATGCTGGATCATGATGTGAAAAGCAGTTTTGAGCAGCTGAGAATAGGAGGGACCTCTTGATTCAGGAAATGTAGTTCCCCACTGGCTCAGGGAATATATATCACATGACTACTTCCCTAAACATATCCAGGTCCATCTGTAAAAAGCAAGTTTGGGTTTGGGGTTTTATTGTTTTTCCCATTTCCCTCAAGAGGAAAACTGATAAATAAATTTACAGTTCTATGATTTTAGATGATTATTCTAATTTCTGGTTTGAAGTCAGTTAAAATTACCAACTGATGCTAAAGAAAACATCTGTCTGAAAGTAAAGGCTGAATTTTTCATACCAGCAATAACATCTTGTATCTGATGTCTGGATTGGCTTTCCCTCATCATACTAATTTTTTGAGCATAAATTTTTGAAGTAGGCTCTACAGATCTGAATTACATTGGGATTCCCCTTTGGAAGGCCGTGAACAAACTTACAAAGAAACAGATCTGCTCTGCAATTCTACAGCTGGATTAGAAAAAAAAGATGCTAAAATTTACAATTATATAAAATCAT
This sequence comes from Grallaria varia, assembly GCA_013396735.1. Lineage (NCBI taxonomy): Eukaryota > Metazoa > Chordata > Aves > Passeriformes > Formicariidae > Grallaria > Grallaria varia. The sequence continues at coordinate 49,956 of VWZG01009660.1, forward strand.
AAATAAAATTAGCATGCAAAAGGAGTAATAAGGTATATTGTGAGAGAGACAAAAAAATGGTTATGCCGTTGTGGAGATGAACTTTATTCAGCCTAGTCAGTGATTATACATCTGCGCTTTCACCTATAGTGCCAGAGAACTAGTTAGAGTTCGTATTTGTGCAGGTATTTAGGAGACATTTAGGGTAATACTGTTTTGCATGTTAATTACTCCTTTGGCCTGCTGTTGTTTAACTGAGAAAAATAAGAACAATGGTTATTGACAACACTGAATCTTTTTCAGAGTCAAATTATGATCTTTGAAAACAGGTGCTTTCATGCACATATAACCAATGTTTCTTGCTGAAGATTGGTACATGGACTCCTGACTGAGATAGCTATGAAGTATGCTTATTGCTTTAGAGACAAAAATGGAAAAGCAAATGTTTATGTCATCTTTCTTTCCTGAGTGTTCAATCAGTTCTATGTTGCCTCCTGTTTTTAAAACAGAAAGATGCTCTCCCAAACCCCTTTTATATCTTAAAGGAAAAGAAATCATGTTTGTTAAAAAAAAAAAAAAAGAAAAAAAGAAAAGGATTGTTCTGGTGAACCTTAACTGATATAAAGCACATGCCTGTTTATGTGTAAAGAAAAGCTTATATAAACATATTAATGCAAATTGACACATAATTTTCCTTTTCTAATTTCTGCGGAAAGTGGTACTTGGCTAGAGTTTCAATACTCATAACACTGATTTCTGTTAACAGAGAGTTTCCACTAGGTCCAGGGAAACTATTACTGGTCTTAGCTTTTCTTTCCTGGAGATTTCTGCCTTTTCAGCAGTGATATGAGTGTTTGTCCTTGCCACAGCAATTTAGACTCTAATGTGTTTCTACAAATTGCTAAGCTGTAAGCTGTGGCAACTCAGAAACAGACGTGATTCCTTCTAAGGGGACAACAATAGCTTTTAGAGGCAATAACAAAAGAGCTGCCTCACAACCAGAGCTCAAAAACAGTGAATTTGCTCACAGAGAATCTGAAATCTTGCTGTCTTCTCTCTGGACTGTGCCAGGATTTTATCTTGGAACAATTACAGTTAAAATGCACAAGTCACTTACAGAACAGGAATGAAATTTTTCAGAACTTCTGTCATAACTTTTTAATTATTCTCCCTATTTTCTTTTCTTTTTTTTTGTTTTTTTTTTTTTTTGTTTGTTTGTTTGTTTTTTGTTTTGTTTCTTTTTTTAAAATTTTTGTTTCAGGTCTGGCAGTGATTTTATTTTGTGACAATCAGTAAATTAGGCTTCAAGCTTTTGTATTACATTAAGAAAAAAATGTAGATAAAATCGTAACAGACAAGCAAAATCATTTGCATACTCTTGGTAAACCACAGAATGTCACATGATCTATTTCCTTCATTATGAAACTATCTACATTTGAAATCAGACTGATTAGCAAGTATATTCATGGGTTTATAATCTATCATACAATAAGATTTGAAATTCCAGTAATTTTCCAGAAACATATGGAGAGTGCCTCTCCCTGGCTTTCTCCACAAAATCCAAAAGAAATGAACACTCATAACTATTTTTATTAATTTTCGAGGCTACAGGTTACATAGTTGAAACCTATGTTACTGTAGAAGACTATACACTAGATCTAGGCGCTCAAGTATCAGGGTCATGTAGAGGACCAGTCCTGCCAGGGTGCGTATCCAAATGCCCTGTGCAGATAATGAAGAGATAACACTTTAGAAGTTGTTTTCCTTAAAGGAATAGAAGCTGGAAAGAGTTAACTGGATTGAATCCCATGCTAAAAGTAAATTTCATCTCTTGTAACATCACATATTAAATATTGGATGTCCTTGAACTAATTTCTTCTTTACCAGGAGAGACCTATGTGAGCCTAGAAACATTTCTCAGGATGAGAGGAATCATGCATTCAAGGCACTGAGGGCTCAGTTCAGCTGGTCACTCTGAGGCTGATTTTACATTTGAGATGGTCTCAGGCATCTGCCAGAAGCTGGAAGAAACAGGGAAGGACTGAGGCTAAGAGGGCCACTGTCTCTCAGACAGGGGCAGGTGTCCCAGACCGTCCTGGTGTAACTGTGCAGCCTTGTAAGACGGTGTTACCATGGGTAGTAACTGGCCATTATTGGTTTGTACTCGGTTTTCAAACCGGACAGGCACTCATCAGACTTGCTGTCCAGTGTTTCTTTACTTGCCTGCAGCTTTGTTTTGCTCAGTTTAGCTGTGACAAAGGAGTTTTTCTCTGGTTTACCAGATGACTATGGCAAATTTGGTTTACTGTCACTTATCTTTGCGTGAGACAGCCATAGTTTTATGCACATAGAAGAAAGAAGCAATTATTCCATGTAGAACGAGATATTTATGACTCTAAGACAGTGATGTAATGCAGAGAAATATATGCTTAGTGCAAGAGCAGAGAACTGCAGACACAGGGTGTGGGATTCTAAAGGACAGGGTACGAGGCTGGTGCTCATGGCTATAAACAATTGACCCATGTCCATTAAAGAAAGAGATCTGGAGCAGGACAAAACTGGCTTTAAGGGCAACAAGGAGAACCAACATGCAAATGGCACCATATATAATAAATTCGGATGTAGTCTGGAGCAACAGATCAATGAAGGAGGAGCAAAGGTATAAAAGTGTGTTAGCAAACATATAAAAATTATATAAAGTAAATCCTGAGGTGAGGAAGAATAAAACATCAGTGTCATATTCCTCCCTTTGAAGGATCCCAGATGCTGACAGCCCAACATAATCCCTCTTCTAGAGTCGGAAGCTTCCAGTCTTAGCATCCATATGAACAGTGGAAGGCTGAGTATAAAACTAAAAAAAGAAACTACATAGTTTGTGCATTAAAATTTATTTGCATTGTCACTCGAATTGAAACTTTTTCTATGTAGAAATATTTTAATCCAGTCACTGTGCTTGTTTTCTTTTTCTATAGTAGTTAAGATCTAGACTAATAGTGAATCTCAAATACCACTCGGCAGTAAATTCCTGACTTTCTATGTATGGTGCATTTTCTCTTTGTCTGTAAACAGAAACTTAGTTGGAAAACTAGTTGTTTCAGCAACTGGACTATTTCAGAATGCAGAAAAGACTCAGTCAGCAAGAGTTTAAGTTCTAGACTCATGAGTTTAGGCTCATTTTCCCCTATGCCTAAATAAACAGATAGGTCTAAACAATTTTTACTTTATGTTTTTCATTAATCTGTGGATTTGGAATGTTTTCTAGGATTTGTATTTTTTTGTATTTATTATTCATAGATCACCATAAATAATGTGATACAGTGTAGAAACCTTTTTGACTATCTAGAGTATACCTCCACATTTCTCAAAGAAATTTCACTGTCAACAGCTGTCCTCAGTCTTACTAACAGTCTAAAATGTTAAAGAGAAATAGGATTTTCAGGGCAAAATATTGAACAAAGAAATTAAGACGCCATTTCAAAGTACTAATTTTAAACATTTATTAATGTGCAAGTCTAATTACATATCTGAGCACAAGTAGTTTCCTTTTACCCGTGCTCTTTAGATTACTGAAATGCTGAACTTTTTATCACCAAGTTGCATATTTCATACTTTTTCCTCAGAGTCACAGAGGTAAGAGTTCACAATACAAACCTTCATTTTCTGATTTTTTTTAATTTGTTATTGTGTTACATAAAACCAATCTAGAGCAGAGAAATACAAATTGCTATTACCTGTAATTCTGCTATGCTTTTCTGAAAACAATCTTATTAAGTGTATCAATTCAATTTTATGTGTAGACAATACAAAGTCAAGCTATGCTTGCAGTTATGTCCATGGAATTCAGTAGTATGACAAATGTCTAAAAGAAGGACCTGGCCCATGCACTAATTTCCAGTCCACCATTGCTCTGAAACTAAAAATACTGTATTTTTTATGTCTTACTAAAGATATACATGACAAGCAACATTTATGCTTCAGGATCATGTTGCTTGTTACCTTTTTGAAGGGCTGATATGCCATATTTTGTTTCAGTTGATAAAACTATCATCTCTTTTTTTTTTTTTTTTTTTTTTTTTTTTTATGTA
>VWZG01009660.1:61264-75721 GCA_013396735.1 Grallaria varia
GTAGAGATATCATCTGATGAAAAAAAAAAATCACTGAAAAGAAAAACTCTCCTTAAAAATAGCCTATTTGAACAGAACTGTGTCTTTTACCCCCAGAATCCTATGTTGTTAGGGGTTTTTTTGGTAGTTCTAATAAGTATAACTGTGAATTTAATTCCTACACCTAGGCTATACTTCTATTTAAATAAGTAGATTCTGTTGTCCATTATGCATCAGGATTTAAAGATATATGCCATGTTTCATCAATCACTATCAGTAATGGAAGTGATCCTTTCCTTTGAATGAATTTAACTTCCATGGTTCACAGTATACTAGCATTGAGAACTATCAAAATACTTGTAACACAACAGACCAAAAATAAAGCACACTTGTTTGGTTTTAGACTCCTCACATGCCTGAAGCTGAAATTATGTTATAGAAAAGGCATTTAATTTTCCCAGGTGTTTCAATTATCTCTGATAAATGCCTAGTTTAATATCAAAATCATACTAGAATTAATATTTTAACTGGAAAATCGTAAAATTCAGAAGTCTCAGCTGAGATTCAGAGTGGGTTTTTTCTGAAGAAAATTTGTCATTTCAACAGAGCAGAAGATAAATGGCTTGGGAGTTAAAATACAAATATAATATTTGCATGAGCCTATATAAAGCAAAGCTGACAAATATCACATACCTGTCTCCAACATCAGCTCTGAAACTCACTAAGTATCTGTAATTTAAAGTCTTGTCCTGCTCTGGTTTAGAGAAAAATAGTAAAAGAGTTTCACCAAATGTTGTGATAAATATTACAGCACCTCGTACTATTATAGCAGCTGCAGATTATTTCTAATGCTTTTTAACATGTTCTAAAACTATTTAAAACTTGTAAGAGGTGGTGGTACTGGCAGTCCTGAGAGCTGACCTGTTGTGTTCTCCAAAAGAACTACGACAACAATACAAGTTCCAATATTCAGCAAGAACCTTTAACTTTTATTTGAAAAATCAAAGGTAAAGTCATGGGAGATTTTCATTTGACATGGAGCTTGTCTATTGAGATTGTCAAAATATTTCAAAAACGGGCTATGACTTGGGAGCAGTAGAGGCTTGGCTACCAAGGGCCATGCTGGGACTTTATCATTTTAAAGGTTTGAAATGAAAATTCTGCTGACAAAGGCCTACTTTGAAACCAAACCAGAAAGTGTTCGTGTGAGACTAGTCTAACCTCAACTACCTTGCTGTATTATCTTCTGTCTGCTGAGTAATATGTAACAGAACTAACAAGGGTTTTCAAGAGAAACAAAAGGTGCCATGCTGCTGCAGATATTCTGTTGTACAAAAACCCAGAAAAAGAGTTAGAGAACAGGAAGAGCTGGATTTCTCTCTGTGCAACATTCTTATGTTCTGGAAGATTCGAAATACAGCCTTTATGGAACCAGAATTTCTCACGATCCACAAATATGAGGAAAAAACTCAGGAAGGATGGGATAGTGTTTCAGACAGAAAAAAATGTGAAATGTTGCTTTTACAAGACAACACTGTGCAGCTGTAGGCAAAATTTTTCTTAGAGGAAAAAATAACTCCTTAAATCCTATATAATTAAAATTTCAGGATCTTTTAACATATGAGTGGTGAAGAAAAACACTGATAACTACTTGAAGTTCTGTCCCAAAATTTATAAGAAAGATCATGAAGAAGCTCTATGAGAGGTTAAAGAAATGTATAAAGCTTAGATGAATAGGCCAAACACCTGATTTGTTATAGATGAATTCTTAAACATGAAGGTGGAAATGTAATTTAGAATAATGAGATACCTGGAGAAAGATGACCTGTAAGCATGTTGGTCATGAATTTATAGATGTCAATAAGGTGCAATAGTATTTTGGGAAGTAGAAAAAATTTGGATGAAGCTGATAAAGTAAACTGAAGAAGCTGTAGGAAAAGGCAAAAAGAATAATAGTATAATGATAAAGTGGAATTAAGGGGCAGTGATATCAGGGCAATGGGCTCAGGAATTTGCAGCAAACAAGAGTTAGGACAATATCCTTAATGTGTCGAGTAGACATCAACACTGATTAATACAAAAATATTTTTGTAATATGAAGGAATTTGATTCCTGCAATTCATCATCATCACCATCACCATCATCATCATCACTTTATGTAGTTAAACTTAAAAAAATACATCAAATTAACAACAACAAAAAGAGGAGAAAAATAAATATTTACTTTGCATATTGATTCCATAAATTAAAAAAAAATTAGTCCACAAAACTTCTTTTTTATTGGCCAGTCATTTTCAATCTTCAACTTTTAAAGTTTTTAATGGATGTCTTCTCCCTTTATTTCACTGGAGATTTTTTGACAGGTTTTATAACTGACTGTATGATATCATGAAAATTTTTCAAATCATAGTTGTAATAACTAAATCACAGAGCTGTGCTTGAGTACCTCAGAAATACTTCAGTTATACATAGTGGTTCCTATGAAAACTTTAATTTCCTACTTTAAAATATATATATTCATCTACTGAAGAGTAGCTATATGTGAGAAAAAAATACTGAGTATATGTCAGACCGTTCCCAGGTAGAATGTTGAACCCATTACTCTTTAGAATATCACAAAATACTTCTGAGTATCAAGCGCTTAGAAAGAAAAGTAGAAACAATGGCCTACATCTGCTATCATTCAAAGACTCTTCCATGTGAAGTATGTGTGATGCTGGCCATGAAGTCTTAATGAGGGAAGGAAAAGATATGTGAGAACTCTATTTTGAGGGTACCTGGCAAAGGACTAATTTCTGGAAGCTTCTTTCATGTTTTTATGACTGCATCTATACTTGGAAAACCTAAGGGATGTCCCTAAAAGGAAAGCATATGCTATATTAGGCTTGAACATATGCCCTTCGTGTAGTAAGCATATAGCAGTGTACATATTCACCCTCTTCAGGAAATCTGTGTTTTTATGATGCAATGCAACTTTTGCCCTCTCCATTGCACAGTTTAAGTGAAACAGAAAAGAGCAGCGTCATTGGAACATATGCTTGCAGAGGTTCTTTCCAACCTCAGCAATTCTGTGATTCTGTGATTCTCTAAGTATTAAGTCCCTGAACAGGCAGCAGTCACCAGTATTGAGGCCATGCTGCTGAGAATGCAGCTGTGCTGGGCAGGGCACATCTCCAGGATGGAGGATCACCGCCTCCCTAAGATCGTGCTCTATGGTGAACTTGCCACCGGCTGCCGCAAGAGAGGAGCTCCGAAGAGGAGATACAAGGACTCCCTGAAACAATACCTCAGCCTGGGCCATATTGACTACCATCAATGGTCCACTCTGGCCTCCAATCGGGAGGCGTGGAGACACACCATCCATAACGCTGCTGATTCCCTTGAGAACACGCACAGAATCAGGCTTGAGGAGAAAAAATAACGCAGAAAGATCCATGCCTCACCAACACCGCCTATGGAGACTTTCTGCTGTGCCTTTTGCAACCGGACTTGCCTATCTCGCATCGGCCTCTTTAGCCATCAGTGCGCTTGCAGCAAGCGTGGGTAGAGCCCTTCCCAAATCTTCATTCACAAAGCCTGGCCATGATGATGAAGTATTAAGTGTTTCACAATTCAGCACTAGTCATGAACAAATAAGCAACCAAAAAAACCCCACTAGATTTTATTAACAAGTAGTACAGAGGGAAAGAACCTACATTGCTTTGTCATTCTTTGACTACATTGCTTTTGAAGATGTGAATAGTGAGAGAGACCTGAATTAATTCTGCTGAGAATTAAATTGCGAATCAACCAAGCAAAAAATGTATCTTTGCCTTATTTTGTTTAGTTTTCACCTAATGAAGAAGAAATTAACAGTTGATCCACAGAGGCTAAAGAAAGGTCACAATTTTCAAGCATCTTTCCAATGACATTTTGAGGATCTTTAAGTGTTAATTTTAAATGAAAATAAATTACATAACATTGCACATATGTTTGCCATATTTGAATTATAAATCAATTTACTCAGCTGAATTTCTTAATACTTCAAACTTGTCTTTCACTGAAGAACCACTTGCTCCAAGGTTCACTATAAAAGAACAGAAGATGATTTTTACTACTATCACTTTTATGTCTTTCTCTTGGGTCTAAAATCTTAACTTGATTACAGTCTCATTGTGTCAATTCCAATAGCTTGCCAGTAAAGGTAAGGTGCTAGAGAAAAGAAGGTTCAAACTGAAAATGAATGGATTTTGCCAAAACAGTAATGTCATTATTTCACTATTTGAGTCTGCCTGTGACTGTTGCCTGATGTTTTTGAGGTGGGAGAAACAATAAATATAGGGAAAAATTAAAATAATCAGTCCATTGGGATCTCTAACTTCTGGCATCTGGTGATTAATGTGTGACTTGGGACATAGGGATATTGATTATCTTTATAAAGTACAGTGAATGATTCTCACAATTCTCATAAATTCTTCTACAGCCACTTTGCCTTATGCAAGAAGAAACCAAACCAAAAATGATGAAAAGCCAAAAAAATCAAACAAGCTAAAAATGTGCTTACAGCTTCTCAGTTGCATGAGATAATTTTTTAATACGAAGGCCAGAGTCCTTAACATACATCCATTAAAAACAATTCAGTACACTTTTTTTCAAATTACAAATGAGCTCATGCTTTGGCAAAGCAAAATTTCATCTGCTGTGTTATAGTGGTTATATGGTTGAGTTTGTGTCAAAAATGTTAAGCTTAAGTATGAGCATTACCCCAAATGCAACTTAAAGTAACACTATGTTGATGCTGAAATGGTGAGCTTCAGAAGATAACAACAGATGATACGCAAGGCGCAATGAATTCCATGTAGTTTTTCATATCTGTAGATTCTACATCTACACCTTGGGTTCATTTGGTTAAACACAGATGTCTAGATATTTTAGATGCAGGGAAGAGAGGTATCATACTTGGCATATGGCTGCTAATCCAAAAGCAGCCTGATTCTTGTAAAACCCATTTAAGGATGTCTTGGACATCTTAGAGCATCTTCAGTGGCTTTTGGCCCTTTCTTGTATTAAAGTTAGTTACAACAACTCTCACTACAATGAATGTAGAGAAATAGGTAAAGGAAGGAGACGGAATACTCAGATGTAGATAGTTGTTCTGAATTTGGACAGATAAATCCTACAGTTAGTCACCTAACAGTTTCAACAATGAGTGATCAATGAATATTTTCCAACATATTCCCTACCATCGTGCTTTATATCTTTGATGGAAAACTATAGCTAAATGCCAAATCACGTAGCTCTTATAAATGGATTACATTTTAAAAATTCTAGGTAGGATAACCAAAAATAAAATAAAATAAAATTTAAAAAGTGCAGTATTGATGGAGTTCATATTTGCTATGCCTGTAGTAGTATATTTTCACTTTTACACCTAAACCCCTGCCTTTAATCAATTTAGTTTTCAGCATCTGGTGTTGAAGTGCAGGATGAAGGGCTGCATACTGCTATGAAAATAGTCAATGCTTGTTGTGTGCAAACATTTCTGAGAAGCCAGAGCTTCATTTAAGTGTAACCTGCTGAAGCACAGAAAACGTTATTGGATCTATACTTACACAGATAAATATACATCCCCGGAGGAGATCCTTCAGGCAAAGCAGTGTTGAGTGGCTTATGCCTACTGTGCTGAGGGACAGTGATACCTAGAAGAAACTGCTGAGCAGGTCTTCACTACAAGGTACAATGCCCTGCATGTCTTTTAAGCATCACACAGTGATCTCCCTGGCTCAGAGACCCAGTTATCATTTTATTTGTTTGTTTTTAGTTCAAAGTGCCTGAAAAAAAACATGACGGCTGTGCTGTAACCCACTGGGTGGTGTTTTTATAATATGAAAATGAAGGAATACACTACAGGCTCTGGGTTATGATATCCAGGCATGGGAAAGTGTTTTGAAAATAAAAAGCCTGCTGCTGAGGGACTCTGTAGAGCAGAGAAACCCAAGCCTTCAGCCGTCTGGTTTGTGTTGCCATTTGGAAGCAGTCCTTGAAATGAGTTATCCATGGAACTTAAAGTTTATTTTGGAGTGACAGACATAGTTTTCCTTAATGCTCAGCCGTGGAGCAAACAATGTGGAACTGAAACCAGGAGATTACTCACAAGCTAAGTTACTTGACAATGTAGACATAGCCAGTGAAATCACTTAAATTTGGAGGATTGCTTAGTATCATAGGAAGATTCTATACTGTGATATAAATTCTAGCAGCAAATTCTTGATGTCCCTATAAGTCTCACCTATGAAACTGACCAGTTATTTCTTTCAGTGAAATGCAGTCATGTGGGTTTTTGTGGCTATTCCTAAAAAAAAGTAGCCCATGCAATCTGTATCAGATCCCAGGCAGAACTCTGAGTATGAGTATCAAAGGACTGAACCTGAGCTGTATGCCACAGGGTGATGTGGAACAGAGAATGATACTCACTCACTTCAGGTGCCAGCTTCAAATTTATGTTTAGCTTGCGTCCATAGAGGGAGTTCATCAATGTCTGGAATTCTTGTGTCCCTATGTAAAGTGTGATGATAATCAAACCACCATTAGATCTCTTTCTCTCTCAGAGTAACCTTTTTGTGCTTTATCCACTGTGTTCTTAAAAGAAAGAATTTTCACCAGTTTTACCATGCAAACAGTGTCACTATACATGTACCCAGCATACTACATTATATGTACGCATACCACTGCAGGAGGATGCAGGTAAGAACTGTTTGGAATATGGCGCATTGAACTGCTGACAGTTTTTGCCCCCTGTCTATGCACTAGATATAGATACTGTTATGAAGAAAGTTCCTGTAATGTGTAAAAGATACTTGTTTGGAGAAAATAATTTGATCTGAAAACCTCCTTTTTTACTTCAGATATTCTAACAATTGTAATAATACACGAATCACACAAATAGCAATTATAAGTGTACAGAGAATATCAAGATGAAAGTAATCTCACCTACAAACAACAGAATAGTATTACTGTTATTATTAGAAAGCAATTAAGAAACCTGTCTAATGGCATTAGCTAAGAGAATTCTGCATAGTTAACCATATATTAGGAAATGAATCCAACATATCGTGTTTAACTGCACATATTTCATGAAATGTGTATATCCAAGAAATAGAGTGTAACCAGTGATCTTAACATAAGTCTGGCAAGTCATTTTAACTACAGGAGCAGCAGACATGAAGTCCCTAGTCCCGTATATGAAAGTTTTCTCTCAGTTGACAGTGGCATTTGTTTCACATTATACATTAATGAACTCAGTATTTCCATTAAGAAAACAAAGCTTTTATGAGTTAATGTAACACAAACAAATGGTGTCACAAACCAAAACATTTCCATTTGTTTTGCATTCTTAAGAGTCAGAAAGAGATAACATTATTTGCTGAAATAGCTTATATGTACTTTTTCACTTGTTGGTCAGTTCTAGCATATAGAGCACAAATGCTAAAACTGTATTGCTATAATAGCAAGTATTAGGCGTCTAAAAGACTTAGTTTTGTTTTCCATACAGAGACTAAACATAACTATGTCTGAGGTAAAGAGAACTGCAACAACCTTCATGAGATCTATTCCTATTGCTTTCTTAGCCAATAGCTTCTAAATCTGTGTTCATTATAAGTCATGTTCATTACAACTTCAAGGCTCTAGGGCGCTTGAATCAGCATTGTCAATAGTACCTGTTTTAAATGAAGAAATCTATCTTTCCCCTTTTCACTATTGAAGGAGTTTTAACCTTTATCATTAACCTATGCAAAGACTTTGTAATCAATACAAAATTAAAATGAGCTTAAAGTCCCATAAATCAGACTACGTAAAAGTAAGCAAATTCTTTATTCTCTGAATTTTCATCTGATCAGTACTAATTTCCTTCCGATGAGTCACATGTTCAGATGTCCCATATAAATTATTGTCCTCTGAAACAATTCTCTCATGGTTCTTTTATATTCTTATTTTTCATTTTGCTGTAGGAGGGTTATAATCAACAATTCTGGTTTATGCAAAACCACGATCTAGAAGAGGGAGTTGAATTTGAACTGAAACTCCTGAAAGTAATGTATGAACTTGGGCTGAGAAAGAATGTTATCAATTAGACCCATTAAAAAGATGAAGAGTTTTTCAATTTTTTTTTAATCATTCAGATTCCCTTGATTTATGGCCCAGTTTCACTATAGCAGTTCATCATTCTACTGTTTGTGAGAAGACTGTTTTTAAAATGAAAGTATATTAAAAAAAAGTCATTCTTTTCTGGAAAATAAATCTGAACTAAATCAATTTCCATTGTTAAGATGAAGGTACTTTGGTAATTTCTTTCAGGTCAGTGTACCTAGAATTCCAGTCATTGTACTCTCGGTTAAAAGAAACATAACCTGGAGAGTAGCTTAATCCCACCAAATACTGATACATTGAGTAGTTCTCCTTGGGTTTTGCTGTAAAACAAATTTAATGACATATTTGTATGATTTAAGATGATTTAAATAAGAACTGCTTAAATACACTTCCTTATCATGTCTGTCAGGTGTGGGCTATTAAACCCACCTGTTCCCATGCAGTGGCATAGGTAAGATCCCCCTTGTGAACTGTTCCCAGAGATGAGATCAGATCTGTGATTTATCTTGAAGAGTTAGTTTTACTGCAGCTTGAGCTTGCTTTTAAAACCACCCTACAGTGGGATCTGGTAAGTGTTGGCAAGAGGAAGAAGGATCATGCTGTTATAATCTGGAAAAGAACTTAAACTGTCAGTTAACCATAACATCATAAAGCATCCAGAAACAGACCGAGAAAATGTATAATCTGCTGTGGTGGGTTTACCTTGGCTGAATGCCAGGTGCCCACCCGGCCACTCTATTACTCCCCTTCCCAACTGGGCAGGGGACAGAATAAGGGTGGAAACAAAAGAACCAGCGCAAATCGTGGGTTGCGGTAAGGCAGTTTATATTTATACAAATAGCAAAAGCAGAGTGTGCGTGTGCAAAGCAGAAACAGCAACTAATCTCTACTTCCCATGTGCAGCGATGGTCAGCCACATCTCTGGGAAGCAGGGCCTCTATGTATGTGTTGGATGTTAGCAGGCAGCCATCAGAGACGAGTGCCCCCCGCTCCTGCTTCTTGCCCCAGCTTTTATATCTGGGTTGACGTCATATGGTATGGAATATCCCCTTGGTCAGTGTGGGTCAGCTGGCATATTTGTATCCCCGCCCAGGATGTGCTCAGTGGTAGCCAAAACATGGGTGTGTTATCGACACCAATGCAGAGCACAGCACTGAGAGGGCTCCTATGGGGAAACAAATTCTGGCTCAGCCAGACCCACCACATCTACTGTTGATATTTGACCCAAACCCACATCTAAGACTGGATTACTGACAAAAAAAGGAAGTGTGAAGCTGTAAAGAAGGTGGATGTCCTTGTCTCAGTTCCTTCACCGTAAACAAAGGCACAGCTTTTCTCTTTATCAATAAAAATGGAACAGAGGATTCTCTTCAGTTGTTTCTTTCTCTTCCTTTCTAGGTTTACTTTTGGTTCTGCAAGTTTTAGCTCAGCTATTATGAAAAAGTATCAAAAGAATATGACTGAAAAGAATTAGGTTTCTGATGTCTTCTTAGAAGTACATTTTCTAATCAGATTATGAGGTTTTAGACCCCACAATTTTTCATAGAAATTTTTCCTCTCTGATTTTCATTTCAGAGACATTTCTTTCTGGCAGAGTATTTCAATTTCTTTCAGCCTAGATGAATGTCAGTGATAAATTCTGTGGTGCTTACTGATGAATATTGATCTGGATCCTTCACTGTGTTTAGTGTTATGAAATGACACAGGAAGTCTCGTGTCTCAGTGCATTCCACAAGTACAAGATCTTTGATCTGAAGTCACCCAAAATAAACACTTAAATATCAAAATAAGTGCCTTCTTTATGTTTAGGGATAACTGTTGGGCAATTCAAAGAACAAACCTATTATCTGTAGCAGTGTTACCTCTCCCTAGGAAAGCTGGCCTTGCAGAGCTCACATCAGTCTGCAAGTTTCACGCAAATATACAGTTCCAATTCAGCAACACATGAATAGTGTTGCTTCTGTTTGGCTCCCAAGAATTTTTCCCTAAATAGAAAAAAACTGCTTAGCCCTCCATGCTCCCACAGCCTAACAAGGCTGGCCATCCACTTGATAGACTTTGGTTGTCTGACTGAAGGAAAACAGTTTCTAACCAAAGCAAGGTATCAGTCTCTGGGCTTGAAACAAAGTGAGTAATGTAATAACAAGTCTGAAGATAACACATGGGAAAGAGGAAAAGAAATATTGAGGGGAAAAGATTATTTTTTTTGCTTTTCAGATAGGTAGCATGGACATGTGAGATGCCAACATAAAAAGAAGACCTGCATGGCTTCAAGAGTTTCTTTTTAAAAATACATAAGCTGTGCCTGCTCCATGCTTCTAACGGGAGGGGAAGGCCCATTTATGTTCCCTTTCTTACTTAACTTCATTGTAAACAAAGAATATGAACTGCTATTTCTGGGTAATTTCATAATTTAGATATATTTTCAAAACAGATTTTTAGTCACAACACAGCTCTTTAAAGAGAACACGAATAGGGATGAGAAACAGCTGAACTTTTACAGTTTAAGTTTTTAGCCTGAAGATATTGATCCAAGAGAGAAAGAATTGAGTAAATAATGGATGAGTGTTGAAAAGCAAAGAGAAGGGAGAAAGGTGACCTCTATTTAATGTAATTCTGTGTGGACCTGTAAGTTAAAGACATTATATGTTTGCACCTTTATTTTTGTTTGTTTATTTGGTTGGGGGTTTTGGGGGTTTTGTTTTGTTGTTGGGATGCACTAATTTTGGCTTTAAATTTACTTCCAGTGGGGCATGGTAAGTTGAGTTGTACCATTGTCGGTGAAGAGACATGTCAAAAATGCTAATTTCCAGTGCATCTTCCAGAAAATGTCAGCTGAATAATAAGATGACTGCTTTACAGACCACCACAGGTTTGCTTTTCAGTTTGACACCAAGGAGCTTTTTATGGAGATACTAGAAGCCATGGCATAAGTTTGAATGATTGTTCAGGATGATAAAAGAAAAACCTTGTTCAAATTATACCTATTTCTAGCAGTACAGACAGTCCTGAGGCATTCTCTTCTTATGACCATTGGATCTTTCTTTGTTGAGGTACTCCAAATGGAAGCTCTGAAGGAAATGAGCATATGTGTAAGGTGAAGAATTAGAGTGTCTGGCTCCAAAAAAAGTTCACTATTCACTGGAAAAAGCCAACATCTTAGGAAAAAGTGAGTTAATTACCTAGATCTTCTCTTACAGACTCATTGTTAAAATAAGTTCTTGTATACTTTAAAGTATTTGATTTTAGAAAGTTAGGTTTAGCCAAGTCAGGTGTATTTTTATTTTACCTCATACATATATATATATACTTAAAGGGTTGTGGAAAAACTGGCCACAGCTTAAGGTAAGGCAGCAATGAAGACCTTAAGAAAAGCAGACCACTGAACTAGTACCATTGAAATCTACAACCAGTGTAAGAAGAGCAAGACTGAACTTACACAAACTAGATATCTGGCATGAAAAGAGAGAAATAATTATACAGCTAAAACAGCAGAACTGGAGTAGAATGAATGAATGCATTCAAAAGCTATTATAAGTTAAACAACAAAGGAAGTTCTCCAAAAATAGTTCAGCAGAATAAGCAGATGAATTAAACTGCTGAAAATGCAGACTCTAGGTTTTTAATAAGCCAATAAAACTACAAGTCTGGGAATGTAATTTAAGCTTAAGCAGTAGTCATGACATCTCTTCCTTTGTGGTGTGCCCTCCTCCTGTGTGCCTCCTCTTATTCCTTCAGGCTCACGGATAAGTTGTATCATGGCATGTATCTCCTCCACAGAGGAGTTCTAGGACATGTTCGGCACACTCCAGTCATATTTCAACAGCTTCTATAGTCAGCAGGGAATTAGGGAGCAACAGAGATTCTCAATGTATGTAGTAGGGAGAAAAGTGTCAGATTCCAACACCGTCCCAGACATCAGATCAAAATGTCATCTCCTCACTTGTCCAAGAAAGCTATTAATAAACACTCTGATTTTGGAAGCAGAGTTACAGAAGGGTGAAAGAGGGATTAATTCTTTCAGGGGTTGTTCCTATGCCTATCTGGGCACAGAGGGTGACCCTAGTATGGGCCATGATTTTGCTAGTGGGTTGCAGCCCTAAGCACCTGAGAAGTCTGGGGTTGGTGACAGAACCAGTTTCTGTTGACTGCTCAGTGATATCCAGGCAAGCTGAGGTATTGAATCAGGCCCAGGTCCATTGGGGGAGACCAGTCAGAAACAGTAGCAGGAAGGGGGTCAGGGACAAGGCTGGTGAAGAGGTTTCCCTCAACACTGGCCTAGGGTCATTCAGGGGACAGAACTGGAGGCAGTCATATCACCAGAGTATCTTAGGGAAGGTCTGCCTGCACAGAACTGAGCTCACATGGGGTTCTTGGGTCCATAGCCAAGAAGGTATGGGGGGAAACCACAGGTAAGGCTAGTCAGGACCACTAAGGCTTAGAAGAGAGAACATTGTTATACTTTGGTAGCAGCTATCTGAGATTAGTTCATAATTTGTGTCATTTTCTCGGCAACCTCAGCTTCCAAGGAGCACCCTAAGCCCTCATCAGCTTTCCAAGGGGATGCCTAATGATGCCCAATGCTAAATGTTCTTGTTCCTCTTGCACCTCTGAGTAGATCATAGGCACACAGTTTGGATGAGCAGTTGTTATAGTGCCCCTCACCCAGGACAAGTTTCCTTTCATCCCTCCTGCAGCATGCAGCCCTCTCAGCCCTCTCTAGCTGCATTACCAGCTAGGGGATTTAGAAGAAAGGAAGGTAGTTATAAAGCCAGACCCAGGGAGTTCCTTCTGGCATCAGGGGTACACACCAGTAGCTGGTCAAGCACTCTCTGAGGATTATCTCTAGTTTATCTAGAATACAATCTGCCTGTGAATAACTGTGGACCACTCATCTGTATATATTTTTGTGAGCTTTGTCCTGGCTTTGTCCTCCAGATAAATATGCTATGAGGAAACTGAGAAAACATCTAGGCACAGGAATACTCAGTCATTTTGAAGGACTTGCATGTCGATTTTAATTCTTCAGACATATATGCAGGAGAAATCCCATATCCTGCTGTTACTGACCTGTGTCTATGCAGCCAACATTCAACAAAGGAGTCTGAGGAACACAGTCCTCCCAAAGAAATGGTCTTTGAGATATGTGTCTGCTACTGATATAGTGGCCAATGCAGTGAGTCAATATCTCTTTCCAGGGAAGTCTAGGTGTAGGAGGAGATAGACCAAGAACTATTTCCAGGCATTCTTCTGAAAAATTTCTGTGAATTCTTCCTAAGAACTTGTTGGTGTGTCTTTTGCCCTCCTTCAATGTCCCTTAGTATCTCCTGTCCTTATTTTCCCAAGGAAGTGAAGCCCAAGCATTCTCTCTCACCATTCTAGGTGTCAGTTTTAGAGAAGGGTGTCTATATTGGAATTACACAGGAAAAAGGAAAAGGGAGTACTGATGACCTTTCTTTTGAGTGGAGGGCCAGGATTTTATTTTCAGTTCTAAATTATCCATTTTATACATTGCATATATAAAATAAGTTAGAAATTTCAGGGATGCATAATTCTCCTTCTGTGGGAACAGAGTGGAGTGTGTCCTGTGTGGTCTGTTCCCTGCTATGTAGATTGTGAGTGGGGTCTACCTACTAGAGACAATCATACATTCCTACACAGAGGTAATTTCCAGGTATCAAGTGAATGCAGATGGTTCCCCTGACAGGCCATGAGCTTTCCAGTCTTACACTGACTAGCTGATTCCACCAAATTGGCAAGAGAACACAATTGAATAAGAAGATGCCTGTCTATTTGTGCAAAACTGCCATAATTCCTCACATTTGTGCATCTCAAAAGACTATTTCAAAAGTCTGATTGCTTAGTCAAATGCATGCTGTTATTTTCACTCAGCTGCACACCTGCCACTTGATTCAATCATCTTTTTAAAATATTCAGTGTAGATCTGATTTATATATCTTTGATTTATTTATATAATATGATATATCTTTCATTAAAATTAAAGGCAGATGAATACATTGCCAATAATATAATGCCTCTTTCTTGGTTAATCTTAGCCTTTTCCATGGGAATCTA
Source organism: Grallaria varia (assembly GCA_013396735.1). NCBI lineage: Eukaryota > Metazoa > Chordata > Aves > Passeriformes > Formicariidae > Grallaria > Grallaria varia. Next base: position 75,446 of record VWZG01009660.1, read on the forward strand.
TACTTTTGTTCAATCTAAACCTTGAATTTCCTACTAAACTATAAGGAATTGAGATCAGCCAAGATTCTACAGGCCTCTACAAGTATTTCTTTACATATACTAGTATCCAGCAGAAAGTTGTTATAAACAAAATAAAACAAACAAATCTCACTTTTTAAAAAACATAATTGAGAATTAATCCCTGTTACAATTTTCGTTTAAGAAAAAACCTCTTAACAATCTAATAGAAAACAGCTAAGTACTAAATGCCTTTAAAAATAATTTTCTTGCGAAAAA
>VWZG01009660.1:84446-94646 GCA_013396735.1 Grallaria varia
AAATTCAGCTACAGAAACCCAAGGCACCTGTTAAATAATTTTTTTTTCTAGACAGCTATATATTGTGTCTAGTTAGGACAGAAGTACATGAAGACATGAGGTGCAACAATCAGGACTGATCATTCCATCTGTAATTGAAATTAATCCTAACCAAAAACTCTGGAAAAAAATGAGATAGTTGAAACAAGTCCTTTCTTTTTATTGTTAATCAAAATAGACTGATATTTAACAGAATTGACTCTGTTTCAATAAAAATCAATTCCAAGAACTGTCGAGACCTGTATCTCAATGATATGACCTTCAATCAAAGTGACTTTCAGTTGTAGAGAACTGAATAATGGATGCTAATGCATCAGTCCAACTTTACAACTCCTACAGCACATTAATGCTACATTCATCCCCTCCTGCAGGTTGTTCCTTTCAGAACATAAAAACTTTCTTTTGCAACTCTTTTCAATCTCCTTATTTTCATGAGTACGTCTAGTATTATACAATCCTATCTCATGAAAGTTCAGAACATATGTTGTAATGACAAGACTGTGCTCTTTAATCTACACTTCATTACACATTCTTTGATAGTTTTATTATCCTTTAGAATTTTATACCTGCAAAAGAAACATCTGTTTCTTGTTTTTTTTTTTTAAAGTACATTGTGATACATATATTACAGTAACTGATTTACTTCCTGCTTTGTCCCTCTGTACTGAACATCAAAATATTGTGTGCATCATGAACAGTGGATAGTAGAATTGTTTGAAGCAAAGTGAGCATCTGAAGGTCTTGCTTTATTTCTGCTCCAATTAATTCTACATAGAGGTTAAACTTGTGTTTTCAGTATTTTCGTCAATATTTCCTGTAAATTTAATCCCTGCAGGGGGTAAAGGTAGTTTTATTTTCTGCTGTCTTGCACACTATTTTTCTAGATTTTAAGTGCTGATTTTAAGTGTATATGACATTTCAAGTTTATCAGAATGCATTTATTGTGATATCAAATTTCACATATTTATTAAAACTGGATAAAAATAGCTTTCTTGAATAAGTATAAAATAAGATTGTGTATTGTGACTAGTTCCTAAATAGAAGCATATGCCTTGAAAGGGCTTAATATTTGCTGCTATCAGATATTCAATGGTGTTGGCAATATCTTCTGTAATTAACGCTTTCTGAACCTTTCATTAATGGTTACAAGCTTCATTCTTGCCAAAATTAGGCCACTTATATTAAAAAATCTCTGAGTATTTACTGCAGAATGCGGTCTAATTCAATTATTTATTTGTAAATGTTCAGACATAACATTTCGGATAGATGTGAAAGAGAAACCAACAAAAATATACATTGTTTCCCAAACATTTGCATCTTTTGCATTTACATCTTCTCTTGTTGGATCATCAGTCCAGTTTGTTTTGAAGGGGGTCCAATGGCTAAAAATATGCACTTCTAGTGACTTACAATGTCTTTTTTTTTCCCCACTGCAAATGTGTAACTACTCTCAGTTCCATAGTTTTGAGTATATTTATTTAGAAAGTTGCTTTTGTTGCTTAAGATTTCTGAAGAATCCATTCTTTTCTGGATCTCCTTGTTACAACTAAACTCTACCTACACTATTACAGTCAGTCATTACTTCTTGCTTATCATGGGTGCAAGTCCAAAACTTAACTCTAGATTTTTTTCCAAAACTGCTGTTCTTAGAGTACCATCAGTGAAAGCAAGGGTGGTCTTCCCTCTCTAACAGTGGTGGCATCAGACATCATAAATTTATGACAGAAACAAAACCTGATTCAAATGCAGTGGAAACAAATATCTTGTTGAGATGGGAATTCACTGGTTAAATTCACTGATCCAAGGCCGTGAAACTAGGGAAGGTGAAGGAAGAACTGAGAACTTGAAGAAAATACACGGAGGAAACTTTGCCTGGAAAAGGGCAGTCAGTTCAAATAGAAGAAAATGACAAGGCAGATGGTGGGACTGACAAAAAAATCAGATATGTGAATGAAGAAAGTAGCTGAGCAAACAATGATAGAGTGGAATATGATGAAAAGGAGTAGAGCAGCTGATGGAACAAATTGACCTTGACATGAAGGTGGAAAGGAAAAGGTGAAAGAGTGGGAACAATGTGGAAACTGAAAGAGAAATACTTTAAAATTGTTAATTTTTGAGAGCTCGATCAAAATCAATTACTATTGAGTTAAATAAGTACCAAAAGCAGCACTAGAAAGCAGAGTTATCTTCTGGAATTGAAGAGGCAGTGGGATTGTATAACTGCTGCTGTTGACAACTTGTTTACTTCATTCTCATTTTGACTTCTGGTTGAAACAACAGTGTTTTTGGAGTGGATCTGAAACTTCAAAACCCATTGATAGTCACTGCAAGTACCTGTAAGGAAAATGAGGCGAAAAGCTATGGGATTTCTTTTTTTTCTGGGGTCTTTTCTTCCACTTCTTTTTTTTAGAGAAAAAAAAATTGCACAAATTGCAAAGAAATGAAAAGTCAGCCAGTTAAAAAATAAAATATAACAAAATGTAAGAATTAAAGGTGCTTCTAATTAAACACTGCAAGGGAGTGTTTTAAAGTGCTGAAAAGAGATCATTTGCCCATTTCCAGTCACAGGCTGTAAAGTATTATGAAGCAGAGACATGTAAGCAAATAATCATTCCAGATCTGGCTTAAATTTTTCTGTCCAGTTGACTTTAGTGCTATTTAAGAATTCTGTGCATATTTCCTTAATGAGCATAGACAAAACTTTATATAACCCAAGAATTTTTTAAGTTCAAATTCGCATGCTGCTCTTTTTCTCTGCCCAAATTCAGGTAAAGTTGCCCATTATAGCAAGGATAAGTAATATTATCTATCCTGTAATCATTTGTATGTCCAACTTACCACAAAGGTGCTTCTAGAGTTTTTATTCCTAATAAACTAATTCAAGTTTATTTTAACAATGAAACATGCTAAGAAATTAAGGAAAATTATATTTACAGTAGTGCTGATCAGACTGGTTTGCCACATGTGCATATCAAGTATGAAGAATCCTAAAGACATAGATGTCAGATCAAATTTGAATTTTGAAAGTTCCTTTGCAGCCCTAAACATAAATCTGCACCTCTGTTATGCGCCTTTTTTAAGTCTCTTGTTTACCATTGCAAGGTGACAATCAATGACACTGATCCACCTGAAAAAACTGCACCATTTGAATGTCTGCAATAATGACAGAAAGCATGGATTGGACACTGTCTGCCAACTGCAGAAATTGGACAAGAGCCTTTTTCTAAACTCAGTGAGGAATAATTGCTCATTGCTATCCAACTTAGTAACTCTGTTACTTTAGGAGAAAAGAAATCTAAGAATAGGTTTGTAAAATGCACAGTAACTCCCCCCTACAGGCACAATAGAGTTCAGGCAACTAAATGCCTTCAAAAATCTGGCTAAACATTCAAGGTGGACAAGAGGACAGCGTCTTAAGCTGCACCAGGAGAGGTTCAGGTTGGGCATCAGGAGGAATTGCTTCATGGAAAGTGTTAAGCATTGGAAGGAAGCGGACAAGGACATGGTAAAAGCACACTCCCTGATCAGGAAATGATTGGACATGACAATTAGTGCTCTTGCCTAATTGACAAGATGGTGATCGATCAAAGGTTGGACTTGATGATCTTAGAGGTCTTTTCCAAACTAAATGATTCTGTGATTCTGTTATTAATACTCTTAACAATTACCTGAAAGGAGTTGTAGTGAGGTGGACATCAGTCTCATCTCCCAGGTAACAAGTGCTAGGACAAGAGAAAATGGCCTCTGGTCACACCAGGGTGTTTAGATTGGATACTAAGAAAAACTTCTTCACTGAAAGGCTTGTCAAGGATTGGAACAGGTTGCCAAGGGAAGTGGTTGCGTCATCACCCCTGGAAGTATTTAATGAATATGTAGCTGTGGTGCTTAGGGAGATGGCAGCGTGGGGTTAACTGGACTCAATGATCTTAGGGGTCTTTTCTGGCCTAAATGATTCTATGATTCTGTGGTTTGAGGTTTTTGTTGTTTTGTTTTTTTTTTCCATAAAAAGTAACAAAAGCATAAATACCAGGAAAAATATAAATAAGTAGGTTATTTCAAAAGAGGTAAAATCAAGTTCAATTATCTGCCCCAAATACAACAGGGACTGGAAGCTTAGCATCCATCACCCCATACGGAGCTCTAGTCTGTAAGAGATTGTTTTTCCAATCTCTGTCTTTCTTCTCAACCATTATGAAAACTCCAGTAATACAGTTTCTATCATGTTTTTATTCTTAAAAATAACATTTACCATGAGAAATATCTTTATCACAAATAAGACAACACAGCAAATCTTAAATCACTTTCCTCAGAAAGTAATAGGGATGATTGACCTAAAATGATCAGAGATGTCACATTTCTACAAATAAATTACCTTGTTTCTGATATTGATTACAGCTTGAGGAATGCTTAGTTTCTTAAATAAATAAATATAGTTGAATGTTTTTCAGAAAATTAAAACATTATTTTCAAAAAAACACATTGTTTTATTGTTTTTACATTGCTCTTGAAAAGTACTGTTGTGAAACCTGCCTTACTATAAGAAAAAGTAACTTTTTATATGTGAACTATCATTTCCCCTGTCACACTGAGTGATACTTTTCCAGAAAGAGACGTAATAGCTTTTCATCTTCCAAACTGGTCAGCCTATCCTGTAAACAATTCATAGGCTGAACTATCAGCCCATTTGGACTAAACTTATGATTATGATTGTATTACCCTCAGAAACAGAATGGTAAAATAGTCAACATGAGCAATACTGCTGCAGGTAAACCTCACAGTGCAACAGATTAGCATGGCCACAACATCTTAAAAATTGTAATGAAATGACAAGAACTAATTTTCATTGTCTCACTGTTTCTAAGCAGGTTCATAATCTGAGAAGAATTCCAGTAAAAATTGATACCATTTAAAACCAAGCAGATAATAAAACTAAATAAAAAAATCTAAACCATATTTTAATACAGATTAAAAAAAAAAACCAAAAACCAAAGCTACAAGCTACAGAACAGCAGTAGATAGATGTGATGACATTCTCAAGACTAAACCCTCAACACAAAATCAAGAAACATGAGGGTGTCTTGTTTCATTATCAGCCACTGAGGCGAGTTAATCAATGCAGTTTTCTTTGACATTGCTTTTAGAATGATGGAGTCATACTTTGTCACGTCTCTAATGTTACGGGGATGAAAAAAATAAAAAGATTGCCCCAGATGGAGAATTGGGAAAAAAATAACACCTCACAGAATTTCTTTCTCTGTACTCCAGTCCACCTTCATGGAACAGTAGTAAAAAGTGTTCAAAAATTCAGTGTAGTTTGGTTCATTGCTATCAATAACATAACTTTGTCTCTTTTGGAATGAAAAGTGCACAGCGTTTTTGGGAAAGGAAACTTGTCTACTTATAAAGAAGTCTTCCTTGAGATTGTGTGAGTTTTCTTCTTGTCATTGTTTTATTATTCAGGAGATGAAATAGAAGGATCTAGGCGAAATAGCACTCTGTAACAGCTCCTAATTCAAGCTTTTTATGTGCTCTGTGGCTAAAATATTTGGTGAGTGTTTTGGAAAAGTTATTAAATTGTATTTATAATCAATTGTTTCTGTACTGAAAGTCTAAAATACTTCGTGTTCTGCCCCAGTCATATCCTTGAATGGAGCAACCTCTACTATGTATCAAATATTTCAAGCTATTGCTGTCAACTTTCTCTGCTCCTTTACTGAGGATACTCTTCAAAAGTACGAATAATCACAATTCTACGTCATCTGAGACAAAAATATTCAAAATAAACTTTGAAAACAGGTGTTTATATACAGTAATGAATATTTTGCAGCTGCATAGAGTTTTTATGATTTATTGGGTTTTTTTAATCTCCTCTTAGTATAAAAACTACATTTCCTCTCAGTTTTACTCATTCCGAAGAATCATATTTGCATGTGGAAATTCAAAGCAAAATACTTCCAGTTAATGTTAAGTCATTTCTCCAGGTAAATCTAGACATTACTGTGAAAGAAAAGCATTTCTGCCAATTTCAGTGCTACAACAAACAGACTTAGATATAGCTGCACTTTCTGTCTCTTCATGGTAAAGAGTACTTCTTGTGAAGGGACCCTAATATTCTCCACATTTTTGTGCTACAGAGGTAGGTGAATGAAAAAAATACACATATTTAAAAGACAAAACTTCTCTGTATCTTTTGACAATGAAATTTTTTGTACCTACTTACCTACTTATCTATCTAGATGTACATAAATATGTATGTATATATACATATGTACATATATGTAGGTATGTACATGGATCTATGTATAGTTGAATATACATATATACATACTTATATACATGCCATTTACTCTCTATGTTTCATCCATTTTTTTCTTTAGGAAACACACAGTTTCATAATTTCATATAGTATTTTTCATTTGAAAAATATTTTATTCTTACTATGTATTTTTTTAAATCTATCTACAAGATCAAGAATGCAATGGCTATGTGCTCATTGCAGATATTTAGTGAGGCTGACATAAAATGGAAAACACGTTCTTTGGCAGCCAAGATGGCAAACCACATCCTGGGGCGCATCAAACACAGCATCACCAGTTATCCCTCTGTATTCAGCATTGGTGTGGCCCCGAGTTCTGTGTTAAATGCCAAGCCCTACTATTAAAGAAGAACATGAACATCTTTGAAAGTGTCCTGAGGAGGGTACAAAGCTTGTGAAAGGGCTGGAAAGAATGTCCTGTGAAGAGTAGCTGAGGAGTCTGGGCTTGTCTAGTTTGGACAGAAGGAGGTTGAGGGGTAACCTCATTGCTCTCTATAGCTTCCTGAGGGAAAGTGGAGAAAGAGGTGTTGATGATCAATGTAGACTAGGTTTCCAAAGGACCGCATGAATTCTTACTAGATCTGTACAGAACTTGTTGGGTGTGATTTTCTGAATTTTTAACTTCTCTTTTCCTCTTCATCCCAAGTTCTATGGTTTTAAAGTTCAGCTTTTGCTCTACATTTTCTAACCACCTGAATACAAATCTTCATTAGCATGACTAATTATTTGTCTGGATTAATTTCATTAGATTTTGATGTCCAGAATATTATTTTTTCCATGAGAGTTAATCTCTTCTTTTAAAAATATATGCTTACTTAAAGCGACAGAAAAGAATGTTTTGTTTAGCTTGAATTTCCACAGAAGATGCATGGTCTCAAAAATTTTTGCTTAATCTATTCCAAATAACTAACCCATATTTTAGTCAAAAGTAAGTTTTAATTGATTTTCAGTTTAAATGTCTGTCTTGAATATTTGTGAATCTAATGACGTTTTTATTAAAAAACAAACAAACAATAGAACAGAATTAGAAAAAGAAAACACATTGGTTGAGAACACTCCAGTTTGGGCATCATTTCAGAAAAGCACTTAAATGTGTGCTTAAAAAGAAAGTAACTTCATTGAAGACAGACAGTAGACAGTGCATGAGACAATGTAGAAGACTGTCTCAAAAAGTGAAAGATCCCAAGACAGTTGGAATTTGGCAAGACAATAAAGCTTCAAAAATCCAGCAGAGGGAAATTGACTAAGTCTGAATGAGCAGAGTTTTTAAGCAAGTAAGTTGTTCGGAAAGTTGTAATTGAAATTGCAAGATGTGCTTTGAAATTTAAAAAAAAATAATATGCCTGGGAAGTTCTAGATGTGGTTATCCTTGTGTAGTCCTAGTAGCTGAAGAGATCATTAGACAATAAGGCAGTCTACAAAATCATGATTAATTGAATAGAAAGCAATGGTTCAATCTTCCTGCTAAAAAAGAGACAGAGAGAATGAAATTAAGGCAGTAATTTTTAGACAAAAAAAAATGTAGTAAGAAGAACAGAAACTAAAAAAAAAGAAAAACAAATAAAAAATAAAAGGAAACGTCCTCACACAAAACATACATGGGGTGTGTAGAACACTTTGCACAAGGATGCTGTGCACTTGGCGAATTACTGAAGTTTAAGAAGAAAACTGCTGCAGGAAATGTCCAACTCTAACTATTGAATACAAAATCTTCAGTTGATTTACTCTAACGTTGACATTTAGTATTGTTTCAGACATCCTAGGAACTTGCAGGCAGATGTTAAACCTGAAAGAGGCCTTCCTTTCTTGACCAGAGATAAACCTGAGCACTTCAAGCGACACTGGGTATTCACGCTTATGCATTGGATGTTTATGTTAGCATGAGCAGAGTCAGTCTCCCTTGAGGTTCTATTGTCGGTCTTGACGAGACAGTTCATTAACTGTATTTCAGTCCATTACATGTCATTAAAGCTTAGACACCTAACTCAGTAAAGCAGTTGCATGGAGACATCCAAATGAAAGTGTATTAATGTTTTGCTAAATACCAAAAGCAACTACTTCTGGCACAAGAAACCCCTGTGCTGCAGACTGACAAGAACTGGGAAAATATTCAGGAAAAGATCAATGATCATTTTAGTCTTTTTGGTTTTGAAAATTCTTACTTAAGTAGCTCCCATGAGTCAATGGAGATAGATGGTAAGTAAAGTAGATGAGACTGAGGGACCCTGCACTGTTTTAATATATCAGTATAGATGCCATTATATTGTTAGGCACAAATACATGCAAAATATCAAGGTACTACTAAGTCTAGGTATCTGGAACACATTATTTTCCCCATTCTAAGTCACTAGTTATGTCTACACTGAAAACTTTAGTGTCTTTGCCTCACTTTCTTCACATGATCCCTCAGGCTTCATTTATAGCAGAAATTTACAGAGACCCAGAGCACAGGTTTGATCACTAACATACAGCTATCTCTCCTTGGTAATGGCTAGCACACTGCCTGGCAAGGTTTCAGTCCACATTTCTAGACAGAACCTAGGAGTCAGTTGAAGAAAAGAATATAATTCAGGCTGTTCTCAACAGGAGTGATGATTAATCCCTTTTTCTTCTAAGGATGAAAAGGAGGAGGAGTTTGCTTATCTGACTTTATAATTCCTGGATATTTATCTTCTAATAAGAACCTATCAAGTTTTATTTACTAACAGAACATATCACAGGTTTATTATCCTTTCTCTCTTATATTTGTGGTTTTCTTGTGCTTATTTTCACATTTATGTTTTAACTATCCTCTGTCTGACTACACCATGAACTCCAGGTGGTTAGGTCAACCTTTGTGTTCATACAAAACTCCGCCATGTTTTCTGTGAAGTAGCTAGTTCGGGCATTGATCCTGTGGATTCTGCTACTCTAATCCTGTCTCCTCACAAACGTAGACAGTTTCTAATAACAGCTGCATCATGATGGAGTACATGGACAAAATATTTCCTGTTAATGAGGCATGGATCCTCAGAAAAATTTGCACCAAGAAGAGTTGTAGCTTTATCTGTAGAAGTATAAAAAAACAAACCCTTTGGGGAAACAGTATATTTTTATTCTTTACTCATAAATTGCCTAACCCACCGATGACCACTGGAATGGAGATGAAATCAATTCATGTTACTGTGTTAGAACACCAAAATGTACACTGGGTTCTATGCACTAATATGTGTACTACACCAATAAGTCTGATAGTTAATCTGCTAAATTCAATGCCATTGTCCATGAATACTTACATTTTTGCAATGCCTGTTGGCATATTTGATAGTAACAAAGAATACCTTACATTTCAAACAAGATTTAAAGTGCAAATAATGAATTATCTCAGCTTGTTACTAATAACACTCTCAAAAGTAATAAATTGTTCACTCAAAAAAAACTTGGGAATTTGTGACCGGGAGTTACAAGAAAACTGTATTTAAAATCACACTAGGGAACCTACTGAATGTTCATTTCAGTTTTAAATAATTTTTCTAAAGTTCCCAACTACATGCAATGATTTCTATGGTTTTCTGTACCCTAAAGGAGAAATGTTAACAGGGTCAATACTTTTTTCCTCTACTTTTGCCAATAGTTGCATATTTTAATTCAGCCAGGTCTACAAGTCCATGCAAACTAAAAACTATACGCACATAAAACTGCAACATTCTGAGATACAAAATCTAAGCGAATTGCAAGTTGACTGTCATTTACACAACTGGAATAATGATTTTATTTGAGAAATTATGTTGTTGGACTAATGAAGTGCAGTTTTAGGGAACATGTGTCACTTTTGCTTTAATGGAATCAAACATTTTCAGCAAGGC
>VWZG01009660.1:104698-115063 GCA_013396735.1 Grallaria varia
TTTTTTTTTTTTTTTTTTTACTTTTCTGGCCTCTGTCTTATTCTTTAGCACTTGCCAAAACCTTTTATGACCCCATGGGCTGAACTCCTTGCCTGTCTGCTTTTGACATTCCCAAAAGTGATGCATAAGTGCTTTACATATGTCATATTCTCAGAAATCTCAAACACACTGCCTGTTCCATGTACTCGACTATTTTAGTCTGATTAATTTCACCTGTTTGTGGCACATAACATAGATCCTTAAGACAGCAATGTAGTTATCCATGGCTTCATTTATAGTTAATAGGAGGTAGCAAAGACCTCACCAGAGCAAATTAGGATGCTGTAAGATAGTATTTTAGACAACAGTGCATTTTCTTTCTTCACTGCCTATCTAAGAACGTAATATGACTGCAAACCTAAGTCAAATGCCTATAGTGAAGTGGTATGAATGCACTAGTTACAGCCTGATTTGAATTTTCTTCTGATTTACTTCATATGATGAGGAAAGTCCTTTACGTCCCCAGACGTAAGCTATATATTCATGAAGAATGACTGTGCTTGTTTGATTGTTAAAGAGTTTTCTTTCCAGATGTCATCACATTACTTGCTCCTACTTTACTTGCATTAGTATTAGAATTTGTATCCCTATTTGTGTTAGCATTAAAAAATTTAAAATTGCAAATAAAATTGTAGGAGTTTTACCTTGCTACATAATGGGTAAAAAATAAATATATATCATAGATTTATATTTTATTTTTGTACCACAAACAACTTTTAGGAGAAGCTGATTCAACCTAAAGTATAAAATTTTCAGCTACATTAATGCCAGATATGAAAGTCACAATAGTAGAGGCCTTGATGGAACTGTGTCCGGAAGAATTTACCTGAATATATATTCCTGAAGCAATCTCATTATATTACAATATTTTGATCACGTGTGAATACACTCAGACACTTGTGTTTGAAATACACTTAATAATGTGTAATGCCATTGTTTTTCAAAATAACAAGGCTGGACAAATAGAAGAAAAAAATAGGTGCCCAGGTTCATATCTTCAGAAAGACTTATTTCAAGTAACCTACAGAAAATTATGTATAAATGCATATGTACACATAGGGATACTCTTTGGCTCAGTTCCTTTGTTTTAATTCCATTTAAAAATCTGTATTGTATTTTGTTAAAAGCAAGATTGCTACCACAAACTGACAGGCTAAAAGAAAAGTGTCATTCGACATCTGCTTTATTTCATTGTCTGATTGACAATGTTTGCTGAAGCCCGTACTCTCTTATCCAAAGCATTGGTTTGTATTCAGGAAGCATATAAGTCATCTTAGGCTGTTAGACTTAGAAACTTAACTCTTCCTTCTTTTTTAAATAGATATGTTTGGCAAGTTACAGGCAGCCCAGAAATATCTTGTTAGTAGAAAATAGTTGTGAAACCTAAGTTCAAATCCCCAGCCAGAATGTTATTAATGTTGTTCAGGGAGAGTGGCAGAGACTCACGAGAAAATGACCAGTCCAGCAAAATGTGCAGCACCTTCAGTATCTTTTGAATGAGGTGGAAGTTACTCAGCAGATCACTAGAAATACTCAACATGTAACAGATGAAGCCCAAATGAAAGAACTGTCAATGATCTTGTAACTAATTTTATTTATGCTGAGATTGTTTGTTTCTTGGTACCCCTCAAATGGTGCTCCAAAAAAGTGGAGAACAACCCCAGGATAATTATTAAGCCAGCATCACAGAGGAGTAAGCCTTTTATAATATGTATAAAATTAGTACCTCTGATCCTTTTGCAAGTCTATTAATTCTCCAATTAAAAATAAAGCAAGGGTGATACTTCATTAGAGCTTAAAAGCAGTGAAATAAATAACTGCAAAACAAACAATCAAACAAATAAACAAACTAAAAGCCCATTGCCTTTAAAATCAAAGACAAAACATTAAATTAGTTTTGTAAAATAACATTAATGTTCATGAAATATGTTTAAAGTGGAAATTGCTTTGGGAAGTTGGGAAATGTTCACATAGTGCTGAATGTCACATACAAGATGCAAAGCACAGCACAGTTAGAAAAGACTAAATGGATCAGAGCAGAGTTAAAGTGAGCACAGTATTAAAACAGCATGAAAAAACGCCCTGAAAATGATATTTTACTTGATAACTGCAAATCTTTTTCCATTTTCAGTATTGTTTTGGTTGCAAGACCCTTCAACCCTTTTCAAAACAAACAACAAAAGAAACATTTAAAACTGACATTTATCTTATTTAACTTATTTGAAGACAGGTACTTTCTGCTTTGTTTACTTTGGGAAGGAGGGTGTTTCATTAGGATTTTCAAACCAAAGAATGTAATTTAAAAGCCTTTACTTTTTTTTGGCAAGGAAAAGTTCTGGACATTTTCTCCTTTGCATTACTTTTTCAGTTGTGTTTCCCATTTGTATGATAATTTGAAATAAATATAATGGACAGGTGACATTATTTGCATGTCCAGATTTACTAGAATTCTGTGAAATAACTAAAACCCACTGACTGAGGGCAGTTTCTGTGTTCTGGCTATTTCTTTATTTCCAAGTGTGGCATCTGTCATACTAATGGGTATTCCCCCTACAGCTTTTCTTGCATTTATGTTTATATTATGTCCGCTAAAACAACACTATTACTAGAAAATATCCTTGTGTGGAGGAAGTTATTTAGATCCTCCCTATTATATGCTATTTAGCCACCAGAAAGCAACAGGCACTGGTGCAATTTCACCAACTGAGCATCGCTTTTAGGTCTTAAGGGCAAAAAGGTGTCTTAGACTCACTCAGGGAGCACCTGCCCTTCCAGCCCCTCACTGGCTGCGTCACCCCTGTGGTGAAGGTGAAGAGGGCACTGGCTGGAGGGTGCATGAGATGACCTGCTAGTCCTGCCAGAGCTTGAGGTAGCTCCTGCTCGTTTCAGAGGATCCAACCTCCTGTAGATCCACCTTCTCAGTGGGGGCAAATGCATACATTATTTACTGGTAAATCTTTAATTGCTAGTAAAATATAAGTCATTGGTAGATCTTTTGTTAACTATTGGTAGAGGCCCCAACATAGTTTTGGCCCATGAGACTGGATATTCCTCAGGAATGGTTAGGAGCAGGGAAAGCTCGAGTTGCCTGTTCCTGACAGCAGCTTGGGTGCCTGATAAAGAGCTCTATGGGATCTGAAGCAGAAAGGCACTTAACTCAGTTATGATTCTGATGTAGTCTAGGTACAGCCAAAGTAAGCATGAGTCTAGCTGGGACTACAGCTGGATGAAGAGGCTTCAGTTTTCCATAACCGTAATAAGAACACCATGTTTCACACCAGAAAATCCATGCTGAATTAACACATGCTGTTTTTAGAACAACAATCTCTCTCTCATGTGTGCAGTACACATTGCACTATGAAATGTATTTGTAGATGAATACACTGTGCCACCTGGAGTTTTAATAAACCAAACCAAATTATTTTCTCTCCATCTCATATAATTTTATTTATAAATAAAGTGTTCAGATTTTGAGCAAGAGTTTATTTCCATGAATCATGAATAAGGAATTCATGAACAGATTTGCAAGCGCTCTGAGAAAGGCTCATCAGCTATCCAGAAAGCACTATTAACTCTGTAATTTGCCAGTACAGTTTGGATACTGGGAAAAGGAGAAAAAAATATGACGTAGAGATGTGTGCAAGAGCATTACACAAGTGAGTCTTTCAGAATATTTTTGAATGCCAATATTGTGGGTAGCATTCATGAGAACTACTATTGCAGAGAAATCCACAACAATTGCCATTCAAGTTTTTTCATTCCCTTTCCTCTCTCTCACTCGTGCCTGCCTTAACAGCTATTTTGGCTGTTGCACAGCTTCACTACATCTTTAGAATTCTGACTGGCTCAAGTACATTTAAATATATATGTCTGAGTTTGAGGTCTTGCTATGTTGCTCCTGCTGCAATTACCTCTCTTTAGGGAACATTTACTCTCTTTTGTCCTGTCTTTATCTGGAAAACCCACAAACTGACACAAGAAGGCTTCTGTACTGAACATATATCTATAGATTTTTATTTTATACAGAAAGAACAAATGGCTACCCCTATGGTTAAAATAGTCGTACTTTAACAACATATAAATGTAACAAGTACAAAAATGTGAATATAAATCACATTTCTTTCCTTAATAACAAACAGAATATGTCCATTTTAGTCACCCGAAGAAAGATTCCTACATTAGCAATATGGACAGGTCTTGAAACTGATAAAGGCTTTCCAAGATAAGAAAGATTCCAGCCAAACCTGGAAGAAATCCATCTACTCAGAAAAAGGTTTTCAGCTTTACCTATCTAGTAAACAAGGAAAAAAAAAAAACCAACAAAAAACTACACAACCTGTGAGGATCTACAAACATAAAACAATATATTTTTGCCAATGTTGTGAGAATGAAAGAAATCTCACTTGACTGTCAGTATATATATTCTATTTCTTTTCCTCCTTGTGAAAGGCAAATTACTACCAGTGTCAGTAAATTCAGAAGAAACTTTTTAAAAAAACACTAGCTTAATTTCAAATTTTTCAATTACTACAATAGTGGGTTAATTTAAGTGAAATTTTAATTACACACACAAACAACAGAAGTAAGAAAACTTACACACTGCATTGTTGCACATGAAAAAAATTTTCAACACTAGCCCCTGTTTCCAGCATGAGTCAGTATTACATGAGACCCGTAAGCCAGCTGTGTGGGTTGCCATATGGAGTCTCATGTCTGCTGATACAGATATATTGTATCCACAATACAAAGCCCTGATTTGAGTTGCTCTTTTTGTTCAATACCGTATTAGTCCTTGACCATGAATTTAACTCAATCTTCTTGGCCTGTGGTCCTGAATTAGTTGGTGTAGCAAGGCAAAGATAGCCCATGTTTATGTCCTATCCCAAGTACTGAAGCCTGGGGTTTGGGATCTGAGCACCAGTTACTTCTTACAAGACAACCATAGTCTGCTTTCCTAATAGAATTCCTTCCTAGAATGTATGGATAGGTGACTTAGTAAAGTCTTTAAAATAAAATAATTTTCATTAAATGTAAAGTTTTACTTTTTCTTTTGAATTTCTTTTCATTTTATTTGAATTGCAATTAAAATGGAAACCGTTGAAAAGAAACTATGCTGCAAGAGAGAAGATCTAGGCACAGGTCAGGAGAAATATCCCATGGCTTCTATCACTGTTTTTGCAGATGATTATAGAGGAAATGTAAGAAGAACCATTACTTCAGCTACTAAAAATTATCAAAGGATACCTGGAAGCCTAGAAAGGGTATGAATCTTCACAGGGGATCAAAGGATGCACATGGATTCAAGATCACTCAGTGGAACAATGAAGAGGTGCTGCTTCATTACCAGCTATACTGAAGACATAATCTCTGATTATATTTCAGACAAATGCTCATTAACGTTACATAGCAGAGAAATTCTGGCTTATGTGCACATAAAAGGAAAAGTAAAGTCTATAAGATATTAAGATAATCTGGTGACGAACAAGGATGCCAAGCTATCCTTCCCAGTATGCACACATTTGAAGCAATCCCTGAGCCAGCTAGCACATGCTGCTGCAATCCAGAAAAGACAAACAAGAAGATGCCTCTGAAAAAGCAAAGGAAATCAGAACAAAAGTACTGAAATCTTACATCCCTCCAATACAGACCCTGACATCTTGAAGGGGCTTAGAAAAAATTGTACAAGTAGTCCTGAATCAAAAATCCAGTAGCCCTTAGCAATTGACTCACCAATCTCCTGTGCATGCAGGGGACATTTTCACCAGCTGAGGCGGCTGCGGCCTGAGCTCGCTGCATGTCTCCACCAGCCTCTCAGTAAGCACTGACTCACAGGGCAGGATGAGCAAAAGCCCTTGGAAAACATCAGGATGAAGCCACTGCTGAGGTCATATTAGTTGATCCAACTCTGGTACTGAAGGGACTGTGGTCTGAGGGACAGAAGCCAGGGAAGTCAGCAGTGGTGGCAAACACACCGTGAGTGCCAGTTTTCTTGCACAACCTTCAACTGCTACCTCTGCAGAACAATGGAAGTCTGACAACATGCTACAGTAAATTCCCACCTTTGATTCACAACAAAGCATCTAGAAAGCAGGAATTCAGAGCTGGTAGGTTGGTTGGGACCAAATGCCACAAGTGATGAGGGATGATGGCTGTGTACAGGAGTGGACTTTGCTAAAAAGTTGCTGAGGAGAAATTTCATTGGATTTAAGAGGAGACATCTGCATTCCAGGTGGATGGCAGGCTGTTGCTAATGGCTACCTGTGAGTGAAGTGTTTTGGTATCTGCCAAGATGACAAGCACATGAGTTTGTTCATTTATCTTTGAAAGGGGCAAGGTGAGGAAGAAGGAAGGAGACCA
The DNA here is from genome assembly GCA_013396735.1 of Grallaria varia. Classification (NCBI taxonomy): domain Eukaryota; kingdom Metazoa; phylum Chordata; class Aves; order Passeriformes; family Formicariidae; genus Grallaria; species Grallaria varia. The sequence goes on from VWZG01009660.1 coordinate 111,095, forward strand.
CACTGTGTCCAGTGGCATCCTCCAGTAGTTCAGCTGCATGTTGCAGCTCCACAGTCTGGGCTCCCTCTTCCTTTGGTTTCTCCTCTTACTCCTTATTCCTATATACTTGGATCCTGTTGAGCCCCACCCAGAGCTAGTGGGAAGTGAGGGCTTTCAGTCATGCTCACCTGGGACCATCTGTGTAACTCAAAGTTGTTGTCCCTGCTGAGATATGGTCCCCAGTGAGACTCAGTAACAGTACTCCACAAAATAGTTTCTGTGTTTTCAAGAAAATATCTGCAATGTTTAAATTTCCACCTGTAGACATAAATACATGGAGCAATCAATTTAATGGTCAGGCATCAGGGGTGGAAAAACACTTTTCATTACTGCTGTTCCAACTTCTATTTCCTTCTGTCACAAAGCAGCAATAACAATGTTTTCTTGCTAAGGGCTTACATTAACTTTTTCAGGCGAATATGAAGTATTATTTTTGTCAGGTACGTTTAACAGAAAACAATGGTTTTGACAATTGGTCAAGCTAGACATTGTCTTCTTTATTTTAAACACCATTTATTACCTATAAAGCTTAGTGGTTTCAAACATAAGATCAGAAATACCATTTATGTTCTCCTTTCCTCCTGATATTCACTTCATGTTATTTTCTCTGGTGTAAGACTGACAAACCATTTAGCAATCAGTGAAAGGGCTTGTTTTCACTTTAGAAGTAAAAGCAAGTCCATGAATGTGAAAATATGGGTAGTCTCACCCATATTTTATTAAAGAACATGTTAATATACCTTCTTCAGGGAATTTCTCACTGTGAAAATATGCAACTTCCATTACTTATAAAAGCACAAAAATAACTTGATGCACACTGATAAAAAAACAAAGCCTTTCAGAAAATAACAGGCAACTCACTGGGGCATCACTGACCTATTCTTTTCTCACTTATTAAATGAATCTGAGGACTGTTTTGGGATTGTATTGATCGTGTTTTTAAAATGACAGATGACCTCCAAATCAGTTCACAGACCAGTGTCTCTTGGTGGAGCACAGAGCTGCTTGTCAGTGGTGCCCTCAGAATTGAAATAGACATTGATGGACAAGACCTTCAACCGGTTATCTAAAACATGCAGATATCCCTGATTAGACTGGTCTTTTTTTGTCAGGTTTTTGTTGTTGTTGCTGTTGCTTGGGTGTATTTAATGGGATCTTATTGATTAGGTGTTTAGTGTTACAGTACATTAAAGGATTGTTTGCAATGCCATAGTTAAGAGTTTGTATTCACTGAAATTGTAATACAAGGGTTTTGCTGCAGGTTTATAAGGAGGGTTACGTTATTAGCTATAAATATATTATTCTCTAGGATAATAGTATACAAGCTTGAATTATTTCTGTTTTGAAAAAGTTTATGTGAAATTTCTGTGAGTTAAGCGGGGTGTTCTATTAAAATATGAATATTTTGCTACTTAAAGTACAACTCAGTGAGATTAGTTTTCCATGTGTCAGTATACTTACAGTACCTCAAAATTTGCTGCAGCTTTTTAGTATGAGAAAGGTGAAAAAAAATAATGATCAATCTTTTAGTCAGCTTCTATGATATTATTACGATATATGCCTGTATGCTTTATTTTAAATACGACCATGTAAAACTAATGCTTTCTTTAGAATTGGTGGGTGTTACATGAGTTTTCTCAGAGACTGATTTTGCTTTTGCAGTATCCATTGTCTACATAACACTTCATTATAAAATGTCATTAAAAAAATGAAACCTTGATCACAATTGCAGCAAATGTTTATTAAATATGAGTCAAGGAAGAAAAAAATCAAATCATGGATAATCATTCCTTGCTTCCTAACTTACTCAGTAATGAAGTTTTCCTGGTTTTGATTTTCCTTTAAAAGAAAAATAAATGTTATAAAATTGTAATTGAATCTACGTTCAACAACGTTAGCAACTTCTCTAGCTTACCAAGGCGATATTTTTCTAAAGTTCTGTCATTAAAAGCATTTACTTCAAAAGTATTTGCAATTTCCTCTCCATTTTTTTCCTCTTTGAATTAGTTTACTCTCTACTGTGTTTCAGTCCAAAAAGATGCTAAATAAAATGGTCCTGGACTGAAAGCAGACTCCTCTGTGAGGTTATAGCACATCACTTTCTGCCTTGACAATTTTTATGTAACAATAATTCTCTGTGTGATTCTGCCTTATGTCAGTTGCACATACCTAGTTTTTCACATTGTACATAATTTTGACCTGTTTCAATACTTTTTTTCCCATTTTGAAGTTCTACTCTCATGATTTCTGAGTGAAATTATTCACACCATTTGGCAAGAATCCCATTTATCCTTTCCCAAGTCCCATATTTTTAAAAGTTTAAGTGAAGCTGTGAATATCATATGATAAGTCCCACAAAGGGAAGAGTATATTCCCAGAATTCTAGATGTGACATTAAGAGTATCATACTCTTCCCAAGTGCAGTACAGTCAGCCTTCAGACACATTTGTTTCGGTTAGGATGGACACAAGCCTCTCTCTCTGCAATTTGAACTGAAGAACCATTTCCCAGCTCAGAAGTCATACAGTTGCATTTATCCTGCTCCTGGGATGATGTTTCTTGCCTCTCAGTAAAGAATATACACTCTGTTGCCATTAATGAGTGTGAAGCATGAACCAGACTCCCCTTAAGTTCCACCAGCTGGAAAAATTTACTTTGTCTAAATAAATTCAGAGCTGCAGAAAGCAATTCAGAATACTTATTTTTCAAATGTCACCATTAAAAATCCGTTGTTAGAAATATCCCCAGACAAATCGGTTCAGGTGAGCACTTTAGAAAAAGAAAATTATGTTCTGTTCCACCTTCTTTCGGCTTGGGAGAATTTGTATTCGTGGTCACTGAGAACACTTTAAACTGCATGCACAGAGCCCAAATGCTTGCTTTTTCTTATTCCAGACAGGCATCATTTCAGTCCAGGAGTGGTGGGTAACCATAAATAAAGAGCTTGGTTCTGTCACCTGATGATTAAGACATGTTATTTACAGGAGGACAGCACTGGCTACTGTGCCAGGTACTGTTGTGCATTTTCTGGTGCCATTAGTGTTTAAAAGAGACTTTGAACAGGAATGGGAAACATGATATTCATTCTCTTTACTCCAGTAGAAAATACAACCAGTTCTGGGTCATCTGAGCAGGTTATTTTCTGATTAAGTGAAAGAAAATCACAAGAGTATCAGAAAGTAAATGCTACTGTAAAGTCAATGATTCAATACCTCAGTATTATATGTGGTGGATAGTTGCATCATTAGAAATCTGTAAATTTCTTGTTAATATCTCATCATGAAAGCCCAGAAAAAAACTTTGGAAGTTATAGGGTATCTGAAATCCAAATTGCTTACATACACAGTACTATTGGAAAAGGAAAATGTACAAGAAATAAACCATCTTGAAATCTTTCAAGCAGTATCCACAGTGTTGGAAAATAATTTTGTGTCAACAGAGTAGAAGTCCTCTGACAAAATTTTTTGAAAGCATGAAACCTCTTTATGTATGAGGAATCAGTGCTCTAGAATTTTAAGGCAAGGGAATCAATTAATTGTCAGGATTCTTTGTATCATATCAGGGCATGAAATAGTTGGAAAACTAATTTGGAAAAGGTTGTTTTCAATTAGAAAAAAGCAAACAAAAAAAACCCTTTCTTTGACTATGTTTATTTTCACAATCTTTCTCTTTATAGTTTTTGAATTTTNGTATGCTTTATTTTAAATACGACCATGTAAAACTAATGCTTTCTTTAGAATTGGTGGGTGTTACATGAGTTTTCTCAGAGACTGATTTTGCTTTTGCAGTATCCATTGTCTACATAACACTGCATTATAAAATGTCATTAAAAAAATGAAACCTTGATCACAATTGCAGCAAATGTTTATTAAATATGAGTCAAGGAAGAAAAAAATCAAATCATGGATAATCATTCCTTGCTTCCTAACT